>JAEIJG010000239.1:0-38070 GCA_037289395.1 Beauveria scarabaeidicola | reverse complement strand
TAGGACTTTCCTTAGACCTTAACCTACCTAAGCTACTTATATACCTAAGCCTAGGCGTTATAAGGGTCTACTTTATATATTAATATAACTCTAAGTCTTAGTAATAGTGTATTTTATTTACTTATTTTCTAAAAGGCTTTATCTTTAGTTTACTCTAAGAACTTCTTAGTAAATTTAGCTTAAGTTAAGTAAATAACTATATAGGCTATTAATATAAAGGCCTACTAGTTATATATCTTATAATCTACCTTAATAATAAACTTAATATTTAGGAACTTAAGGATTAGATATTCTACTAGTATAGCTAATATAAGTACTAGTATATATATTAGATCTACTATCTACTTATTAGACCCCTTCTTATATCTAAGAATCTAGTCTTAGGTAAACCTAAAGTAGTGTTCTATATCTAGCTCTATAGTATATATAGCTATAACTTTCTTAGCGCTTAAGTAAATTAACTTAGGGATAGTTTTAAAGGGAAATTACTTACTAAAGTTAATAATAAAGTTTATCCTTATTTATCTTAGAAATCTATTATAATTTATAATATATTTAGTTAATATAATTACTTCTTATTTACTACTAGAGAGTACCTTAAGTATATGTTTAGGTAGCCTAATAGGGGTGGCCTTTACTAGCTAGCTAATTATAGTTATTAATAGCTAGCCTTAGACTATTAATAGTGCCTACTTTATATATATAATAGTTAAGGTGTAGTAAACCATATTTTATTATTCTATATTATTAATAACTAAATTAGGTATTAACTTAAGAGTATTAGCTATAAAGATAAGCTATATACTCTTCTAGTCTAAGATTATATATAACTTCTTATTACTATATATAATACTAATAATAGTTAATATATAATTTTAAGATAGTATATCTAAGGAGGATATATCTATATAGAACTTATACTTAGTAGTAATAATAATCTAATTAAGTTATTTATATTTTTTTATATTAGTAGATTATAGCCTATAAATAGTTAAGCCTTATACTAGTAGTACCTACTTAATACTAAATAGTTTAAGGCTAGTATATTACTCTATAATAAATTTAGATATATACTTAGCTTATATTATCTACTCTACACTAGTATTACTCTATAACTAGGCACCTTATACTACTCTTTACTAGATCTACTTAATAATAAAGTCTATTATCTAGGGCTTCTATATCTCCTTAAAGAGGGTATTAAAGAACTTACTAATCTTATATATATCTATAATATATATTATCTTAAGCTTATTAAACTATACCTAGTTAATCCTATTAGCTATAATAACTAAGCTATAGTAGTAGCTAAGAGTGGTAATATATATAAGTAAGAGTATAGTATAGTTATATCTTAAATAGGGCTACTTTTATATATTTAAGCTACCTATCTTTATATTAAACTAAAGATAGTCTAGATTAATAAATAACTAGCCTATATCCTTAAGGCTATCTATTATACTAAGTAAGTATAGTAGAGTTATAGGTAGTACTCTATAGTTACCTATAAAGTAGAAGTAGCTAAGTTAGTTAAGGATAGTTATAGCCTTATATAGTACTAAAGATAGGCCCTTATCCTAGCTCTTATAGAACCTCCTTTCTAGTTTTATAAATATAAGCTTAAATATATAAGAGAATACCTAGAGGATACTAGGGAAAACTTAAGTAAGGAATATATTAAGTATATATATAGTATCTAATAGTTATTAGATATAAAACTATATAATCTACTTAATAGGTATAAGTATAGTAGTAAATAAGGTATTTTATAAGGAGAGGTTATAAGTATAGAGGGTTAGGACCTATTTAAGGTAGTATATAAGTAATTAGCTATTAATAGCGTTCTATATATACTAGTACTTATATATAAATAACTTAGATATACTTATATTATTTAGTAACTTTTTATTATATAGTTATTTAAGTAGGCTTATATACTTATTTTATATTAATAATAATAACTATATAAGTTTATTTAGGCTTAATATAAGTATTATAGTAATAATACCCTTATTAGCTAGTAAATAGTTAAGGTTATAGTATATAGTATACTTTAGTCTACTTAAGTAGCCTTAATAGCTTTTTATACTAAGAATATTCTTACTTTTATTCTTATAACTAGTATTACCTATAAAGATATTAATAAGTATATAGCTAAATTCTTATAGCTAGTCTATAGTGAAGTTACTATAGGTAGTGCTAAATACTAGAGGATATAATATAGCCTTTTTATTACTAGTATTAAACTCTCTTATAACCTTCTTAAAGTTTACTAGGGGAGCTAATAGCTTATTACCTTACTTATAGTAGAGGTTAATAGTAATAGTATATAATATCTAGTAGTAGTTTATAACCACTTATTATCTATCTAAGTCTTTTACTATCTCCTTTAAGCTTTTTATATATATTATAATAGGGGTAGTCTTATTATTAAAAGGGTTATTAAAAGGGTTATTAAAGTAAAGAGCCTACCTAGTATAGCTATTTAGGTTATTATTAAGGTTACTAGTAGATTAGTTTTTAGAAGTGCTTTTATAGTTAGTTTTAGAGTTATTATTAGAGTTATTATTAGAGCTATCCTTAGAGTTAGAGTTAGACCTTTATAACACTATTTTAGGCCTAAGGTTATATATATCTTATATTAGTAGTATTTTAATATTACTTCTATAGTTATATATATAGAATATAAGGTTATATTTTTACTAGAACTCTTTATACCTTTACTACTTAATAAGTTTTATCTAGTTTAAATAGAATAAGCGTTAGAATAATTACTACTTTTAGCTATTTAGCTATATACTCTTATTACTATTATTAATACTCTAGCTCTTCTCTATATCTTTACTACTTAGACCTTTATAGCTAAAGATAGAGATAATATACCTAGCTATTACTTAGGCTAGGTTATAATAGATATAAGAGCTAGGATACTTCTTCTTCTATACCTTCTTAACCTCCTTACTAATATTATAGTCTTTAAGAACTATAACTATAAACTAGTTATAGTAATTTAAGCTAGTACTAATTTAAAAGGTCTAGCTATTAATATTAAATAGAAGGCTATTATAGATATACTTTAAGTAGTACTTATAAGCTTATAAGTAAATCTTTATTATAATCTTTTTAAAAAATATACCTAACTTTAAGATTATATAGAAGAGCTTACTAATAATATTAAGTATATTAATATAGAACTTTAGTTTTACTTTAAGCTTAACTATAGGCTTAATTTTCTTTTTACTATAGTTTATACTATATTAAGTTAAGAAGAGCTTTATAGCCTCCTCTAAAGTAAATATATATCTTAGGTAGAATACCTTATTAATAAAGTATATTATTATAATATATTAGTATATATATTTAAAGGAAAAAGTAAAGGCTATACCTTTATATTTAAAGTCTTAGGCTTAGTAGTTAACCTTATAAGGATATTTAGTACTAGAGTCTAGCTAGTAAGAATCTATATCCTCTTTACTAATATTAAGGTATAGCTAGTTAAGGACTTATTTATTATTAAGGTTAAGCATAAGTATCTTATTAGTATTATTAGCTATAAATACGTTATTATTAACTATAAGTATATTATTATTAGCTATAAGTATATTATTATTAGCTATAGGTATATTATTATTAGCTATAGGCATGTTATTATTAGCTATAGGTATGTTATTATTAGCTATAGGTATATTATTATTAGCTATAAGTATATTATTATTAGCGCTAATTCTTCTAGGTATAGCCTTTATACTTATATAGGCGGGATTATCCTAGCTACTACTACCTCTAGTGGGGATAAGGAAGTGCCTAGGGCTTAGCTTATAAATAAGCTCTTTAAGTATTAGGAATTCTTCCTCTAATATACTCTTACTATTAGATAGTATTTTACTTTAACTAGATAAATAATTAATAAGAGTATTAGTAATAGTGTGTTCTTAAGTAAGATAAGATCTAACTAGAAAGGAACGCTATATAGAGGGACTAGACCTAGCTAGTAAAGGGCCCTTTAAGGATAAAAGCTAATTTAAAAGTATAATAATAAAAAGTATATATAAGATATAATTACTTTAAATAATAAAGTTATAATAAGTGTTTTTAATAGTAGTAATAGTATAATTAAACCCTTAGACTTTTAACTATTAACTATAACTATAAGCTATAATAACTATAATTATATCTTATATAAAATACTAATTAGTAAATATACTAATAAAGGTTTACTTTTTATCCCCTAGTATTTATTTATTTATTTAAAAATTAATAATCTTAGCTAATCTATTATAATATTTAATAGGTATAATATAGTGATTTAATTACTAAAGTAGTATAATAAGAAATAACTATATAATATAATTAAGTAATCTATATAGGTATAGGTGATTTACTAAATATAGCTATACTTAGATCTAGAAATATAGTTTATAAGTGATTTACTAAGTATAGCTATAATTATAACTAGAAATCCTATTTCTAGTATAAATTTATATAGGTATAAGTAATTTACTAAATACGCCTATACTTAAGACTAGAAATATAGTTTATAAGTAGTTTACTAAATATAGCTATAATTAAGACTAAAAATCCTATTTCTAGTATAAATCTATATAGGTGTGATTTACTAAATATATACCTAAAACTAGTAATCTTATTTAGGAGTAATTTATAAGGTATAATTATAATTAAGACTAGAAATCTTATTTCTAATATAAATAAGTATAGGTATAAGTAATTTACTACTAATACCTACCTTTAAAACTAGAAATCCTATTTATAATACTAAGGCTTACTTAGGAGACACTTTATAGTGTATATAGCTTTACTAAGAATTTATTTATAAATTCTTAATAAGGGAACTATTTCTATTAATAAGAAGTATTAGTTTTATTAAGATATATTTTTCTATAGGCGTATACCCTAGTAGAGGAGGAAGATAAGGGGGGGATAAGATTAGAATAAAAAAATATCTATATATTTTTTTAATTCTAATTATTAATATAATATCTTTATATAAACTAGTCTTACTTTATAACTAAATTTAGCCTATATAGGCTTATTTAAGTTAAATTATAAAGAGCGTTAGTTAGAAAATTTTATAGGAGAGGAAGTAAGGGTAAAGGTAATAAAAAAGTAATATTATTTAAGTAATATATAAAAGGAGATTAGGCTTTATATAGGCTAGGAGTCCTAAGTTATACTAGAAGATATTATAAGATAATCTTTAGGTTAGTAAGCTAAAGTTTATATATTTAAGGTAAAATATATACTTTTAAGGTTATTAATACCTAGTTAGGTAATACTAGAATAACTAGGCTATAGTACCTCTATAAGTCTAGGTAGTAGGTGTTTATATATATCTCTATATAGATATTATATAGAAGGGGTATATACCTAGGCTAGTAGTATAATAGAGTAAGGGGTAGGAGCCTTCTAGGGTAAATAATAAGCTATAATTATAGTATTTTAAAAGGTTAGTTATAAAGTTAGGAAAATTATATATTAGCTTAAAAGTATTTTATTTAATAGGAAATTTACCTATTTATTTATCTATATATATATATTTTTATATATTATTTCTAGGTACTAATTAAGGTCCTTATATTAATTTTTTATATTATTATATTAGCCTTAATTAGTAATAGAGATACGCTATATAATAGCTAGTATATACTATAGGTTAAATAGACTGCCTCTACCCTAAGAAGGAAGAGATAACTTTTTTATATTTCTTATACTTAATTTCTATTATATAATAACTCTTTAGTACTTTTATTAAATATAACTAATATAATTTATTAATTATAATTCTACTAGTATAATACTCCTAATAAGACCCTTATAAATCCTTTAGATATATATATATACCCTTAGGAGAATAATATCTATAAATTATAATAGGTATAATCTTAAGCTTATATATAATATATTATACTATAGTTTTTTTATAGTTCTTACTAAATATTATATTATTTTACTTTAATAGGTAAAAATTATTATATACTATCTAAGAAGAGCTAAGGTAAGTAAAGTAAAAGTAACTCTATATAAAAAAAATAAATATATATATTCTATAATAAACTATTAAGTATCTATTTAGTCTTAGCCTTACTAGAAGTCTTTTAATAGTTTAGTAATAGCGTTACTTTAACTATAAACTCTAGCTCTATATTAATAATTTCTTATAATATCTTTTAGTAAGTTATAAATAAAGGGTAGGTAGGATATTACTTTATAGGTTTAATAATAAAGTAGCCTTTCTTATTATATATAGAATAGGAGATAGGTGTTATTTATAGCCTTACTAACGCTATTAAGCCTTAATAAATACTTAGTAATTTATTATAAGTAGCTATATAGAATAAGGTACTTTAGTATAATATAGGCTTAGGAGCTATAGTTATAGAAGTTATAAGCGTAGAGGATATAGCGGTATAGCTTTAGTAGTAGTTATCTTTATATATACTATTATCTTATTATATTATCTCCTTATCTCTATACCTACCCCCCCCCTTTCTCCTACTACCCCTAGTATTTATTATATTTATATTACTTCTATTATTACCTAAATTATTAGCTTTAGTATATATCTAGTAGCTATTATTACCTAATATTCTAGGCCTAGTGTTTATATATTAAGTAAGCCCCTCTTCTTCTTTATTAACCCTTAAGGCGTCTTTCTTACTACTACTAGCACCTAGACTATATCTTATCTTATTAATAGGTATATTACCTATTAGGTTAGGTATAGTGTCTTTATCTAGGTTATAGCGGGTAAGGCTTACTATACTAATATAACTTAATTATATAGGACTTTATTTTATACTATTCCTATAACTATAATAGTTAGCTAGCTTATTATCTTCTATTCTCTTATATATCTATATAGCTACTTCTATAATAAATTATATAGTCTATAGTAAGTAAGTAAGTAGGTACTTATATAGATTAGCTTAGTAATAAAGGTATTTTAATAGATACTTAATAATATCTTCCTATTCTTTACCTATACCTTCTTCCTTAGTAAAGGCCTTAGTAGTCTACTATACCCTAGTAGTTAGGATATATTCTTATATAATATATAATAGCACTAGCTAGGGTAAGTCTATAGTAAAGTGTTAATAATATATAGTAGTATCTATCTTATTTAGAAATAGCCCTTCTAGGTAGTATTAGATATTAGTCCTTTATAGTATAGTAATATACTATAGTATATATTTAAGAATTTCCTACTATAGGAGTATACTAGCCTTATTAACTATATTTATATAGCTAGTAATTAGAGGCTTATTAATTACTTTTATAAGGCATTTATCTATTAGCTATTATAATATATTATTTAGGCTCTAGACTAGTAATTCTTAGATTCTAGGTTTTTATTTTTTACTTCTACTAGGGCTTTTATTATTAAAATTATTTATCTAGTATATTATATATAATATAACCTACTATAGTATCTTAAGTAGACCTCTAGTTAGCTTTATTATTAATAATATATTAATAAATATTATATTAACTTACTAGATAAGTGTCTAATATATTTAGTAATATTACTTATTATTTAACTAAAGTAGGAGTTTTAGTACTTATTTAGTCTTATCTATAATCTAACCTATTATTACTTAGGGGTAGAATAGTTATTTTATTATTATCTTATAGCTTAACTCTTATACTAAGATAATAATAAGCTACTCCTAATCTTAGGGTAAGATAGTTTTAGTACTACTAAGAGTATAGAGTATATAGGTAGTATATTTAGTCACTATAATAAAGAACTACTTACTATTAGTATAATATTATATATACTTAATAGTATTATAACTTTTTATAGTAAATATAGTAAATAGTATAGTATAATATACCTTATTAACCCTTAGAGTAATTATTTTAACCTACCTTAGTACTTTAAATAAGTATTTACTTAGGGCTATATAGTATTACTTTATTATAAGTTTACACTAGTGTTTATTCCCCTATAGTATTATAAGCTACTTAGCCTTTAGACTACCTAATATACCTAAAGCTAGCTTAGTAGCTATACTTTATATAACTTTTAAGTATATATTATTAAATTTATCTTTATTACTCTAGATAATAGTAAGGGCTTATATCTATATATTACTATATATATCTAGTTTATTAATAATATTATAGTTTATTTAGATTTAATAGTCTTATTAAGTAAATAATAATTTTATATATTTATTAGTAGTTATACTATTAATTACTAGTAATATAAGTTATAAAACTAACTATAATAAAATAGCTTATATATCTACTATATATTATTATCTTATAAGGGAATATAATCTTTAGCTTATTCTATAAAGGCTTTTATATAATATTAGCTATTAAGAACCTTAAGCTTATTTTTACTATTAACCTTAACCTAGTTATAGAAGTTATATAGCTCCTAAAGATATAGTATTTTATTAGATATAATATATAGAAGTATTTTATTTAGTTATTTATAAGAATATAGGACTTATATATAGTTTAAGGCTATAGTGTAGATTAGGCTATAGTTCTAGGTAAAGGCTTACTTAAGTGTCTTAATATACTAGTGATTAATATTATGGTTTTTACTATCTCTTTATATTATTATAAGCGTATTTAGAGGTATATAAGTAGTTATAATATATTTTAGTAGTGGCTCTAGGGGCTCTTAAGATAGTGTCTATAGTGTAGATTATATAATAAGCTTTACTATCTTTACTATCTTATATAGTCTACTTTCTATTATACTATTTTTTCTCTTATATAACTATATTACTAGGCACTATAATATATTAACTTATTAAGATATTAAGTATAGTATTTTACTATAGTATTATAATAGGTTTTATTACTATACCCCTACCCCTTTATATCTTTATATATATATAACGCGTTATATAAAATTATAGCTAGAATATCTTCTACTATAGTATATAATTTTTCTATAAATAAAGAATATTATATTAGGGAGGCTAATTCTACTTTTAGATAATATATAAGAATTAGGGAGATAGTAGTAGTAAAGGGATTTAAGGTATTATAGTATAAGAGGTAAGTATAGAATTACTAATAATTTAATATTATTTTAATTAGCTATAAAGAGCTATCTTAATAAATAGTATTAAGCCTTATAATAGCTAGTATATAGACTAAATAGGTTAGTTATATAAGTTAAAAATAATCTTTAGAAATATTATATTATTAGTATTATAAATATTATATTAGGCGAGGTATAATATTAATAGGGAAAAGGAAGAGTCGCTATATATTATAATATTATTAGAAATTAAGGAAACCTTTACTAGGCTTCTAATTATAATATAATATACTAGTAATTATATATAAAATAGGCTTTTAAGTTATTTCTATTCTTATTAAGGTAAGTAGTCTTTTTTATCTATAGAGTCTTTATAGTAATATATTATTATAGTTAACTAGTTATACCTAATATAGTTTTTATAAATATAATACTACTAATTAGGTCTAATATATCTATTCTAAATTATATTACTACCCTTAAATAGATAATAATATTAGTTATAATATAATAAGATAAGTATTACTAGTATTAAGCCCTAAATATAGGTATTATAAATATAACACGCTATAATAGTGGTATAATAAGACTATCCCTCTTATATAGGAGCTAGATAACACTTATAATAGTATTCCTTATCTAGGTTAAGTAGAATATATACTAGGCCTAAATTATTAAATTATAAGGTATATTAAGTAAGGTATTATTAAAGGTTAGCTACCTAAGCTCTATATTACTACTTATAGTATAAGGCTTCTTAGATAAAGAGCTACTATTAAGGTATACTAATATATATTATAAAATTACTAGTAATAGCTTAGTAGGAGAAGTATAGCTAGTGTTAAGTATTAAAGGTAGTTATTAATAATAAAGAGTGCGCTTATATAAGAGTAGTATTAAGGGAATATCCCTTTTATATATAAGAGGTAGAGGAGGCTAGGAATAAATTCTTTATCTAGGTTAAATAGGAGGTATACTAGGTTAATAATAAGCTTAAGTTATTAATTTATAAGTTAATATAAGGGGTTTCTTCCTTATAACTATAAAAGTAAATATATTAATTAATATTAATAATATATATTAAGAATAGTATATTTATTATAATTAGTATTTACTAATAGATTATATAGTAGGGTTTAATATTAACTAATACTAGAGTATTAGGCTTTTAACCTAACTATTTATATTAGTAAAGAACTAGGTGGTTCTTAAGAATCTAGGTAAGATAGTATAGTTAAAATAGCGGCCTTATATAACTACCCCTCCCCTATATAAGAGCTAGAGAATACTAAGTCACTTATAACACTATACTAGTAGGCGTTATAAAGCCTTATTAATACCTCCTATACTAGTATTTACTATAGATATATTACTTTAGCTAAGACTATAGCTACTAATAATACTAACTAAGTATATATATTCTATAACACGCTTAGAATCTATACTATTATTTCTAGTAAGTTAGTTATAATAGAGGTATATACTTATAGAATTACCCCTCTTACTTATAAGAGCTAGAGAATACTTATTATAATATTCTTTATATAGGTTAAGTATAATATATAACTAGCCTATAATAGGTTATAGTTATTAAATTATAATATATTTATAAAGATTAGCTACCTAGGCTCTATACTACTACTTATAAGTAAGGGCTTCCTAGATAAATAGCTACTATTAGGGTATACTACTATATAGTATAAGGTTATTAGGAATAGTATAGCTAGATAATTATTACTAGTATTAAGTGTCTAAGGTGGTTATTATAAATAGGAAATATATATCTATAATATATAGAAGCTAGACTTAATATAAATACTAAGCTTATTAGTGTCCTTATCTATATTAACCTAATACTTATAGGTAGTAGGCTTTATAAGGTGTTATTAATAATATAGGTATTATAAATATAAAGCACTATAATAGTAGTATAATAGGACTATAGCTTATATATAAGAGCTAGATAATACTAGTAATAGTATTCTTTATCTAGGTAAAGTAAGGCGTATACTAGGCCTAGTATTAAATTATAATATATATTAAGTAAGGTATTATTAAAGGTTAGCTACCTAAGCTTTATACTACTACTTCTAGGGTAGGGCTTCTTAGATAAAGAGCTACTATTAGTATCTACTAATATATAATATATAATTATTAATAATAATATAAATAAATATATTATTATTAGTAGTAAGTGTCTAAGGCGGTTATTATAAATAAGATATATATATCTATAATATATAGGAGCTAGATTTAATATAGACACTAAGCTTATTAGTGTCTTTATCTACGTCTACCTTATACTTATAGGTAGTAGGCTTTATAAGGTATTATTAATAATATAGGTATTATAGATATAAAGTACTATAATAGTAGTATAATAAGACTATAGCCTATATATAAAAGCTAGATAATACTAGTAATAGTATTCCTCCTCTAGGTTAAGTAAGGCGTATACTAGGCCTAGTATTAAATTATAAGGTATATTAAGTAAGGTATTATTAAAGGTTAGCCGCCTAAGCTTTATACTACTACTTCTAGGGTAGGGCTTCTTAGATAAAGAGCTACTATTAGTATTTACTAATATATAGTATATAATTATTAGTAATAATATAGCTAGATATATTATTACTAGTGTTAATTATCTAATATAGTTATTATAGATAGGAAGTATATATTTATAATATATAGGAGCTAGACTTAATATTAATACTAAGCTTATTAGTATCCTTATTTATATTAACCTTATACTTATAGGTAGTAGGATATATAAAGTGTTATTAATACCTCTAGGAATATAGTTATTATAGATATAAAGTATGCGTCTACGGTAGTAACGCTATAGTACTATCGCCCTTATATATAAGACTTAGGTAACACTAGTAATAGTATTCCTTATCTAGGTTAAGAAGGATATAGGCTAGTGTTATTAATTTATAAGTTAATGTTATTTTCTCTATAACTATAAGAGTAAGTATATTAGTTAATATTTATAGTATATACTAAGAATAATATATTTATTATAATTAATATTTACTAATAGATTACTTAGTAGGGTTTAATATTAACTAATACTAAAGTATTAGGCTTCTAACCTAACTATTTATATTAGTAAAGAACTTAAGTGTTTAGGTAGGATAGTATAGCTAGGATAGTAATATTATATAACTACCCCTCCCCTACGTAGGAGCTAGATAGTGCCTTATTAACACCTTTACTCTCTAGTATTATATAAGTGTCTACTATAAATATACTACTTTAGCTAAGGCTATAGCTACTAACTATACTAAGTTTATATATATATTATATAAAGTATATAAGATCTATACTATTATAACTAGTAGGGTAGTTATAATAGATATAATATATTCTTATAAGATCACCCCTCTTACTTATAAAAGCTAGAGGACGTTTATAATAATATTCCTTATATAGGCTAAGTAGGATATATACTAGGCTTATAATAGTCTTAGGTTACTAAATTATAAGGTATATTAAGGGGTTAATATAGGTTAGCTACTTAAGCTCTATACTACTACTTCTAAGGTAGGGCTTCTTAGGTAAAGAGCTACTATTAAGGTCTACTAATATATAGTATATAATTATTAGTAATAATATAACTAGATATATTATTACTAGCGTTAAGTGTCTAAGGTGGTTATTACTAATATAAAATATAAGTCTATAATAGTAATATTATAATACTATTACTCTTATATATAAGAGCTAGTCTTATTATTAACACTAAGCTTATAACGTCCTAGTCTATATCTACCTTATACTTCTAGGTAGTAGGGTCTATAAGGTATTATTAATAATATAGTTATTATATATATAGATATATATATGTAATAGTAATATTATAGGACTATCCCTCTTATGTAAGAGCTAGTCTTATAATTAACGCTAAGCTTATTAGCGTCTTAGTCTATATCTACCTTATACTTCTAGGTAGTAAGGTTTATAAGGTATTATTAATAATATAGTTATTATATATATAGATATATATATATAATAGTAATATTATAAGATTATCTCTCTTATATAAGAGCTAGTCTTATAATTAACACTAAGCTTATTAGTGTCCTTATCTATATCTACTATATATATAGTGTTAAGGTTATAGCCTAAGGAGAGCTATATATAAAGGAATATATAGGTAAGAGAAGTTAGGCTATATATTATATATAAAGAAGTATATATATAGAGGTAAGCTATTAATAAGTTAGTAAGGATAAGGTAGTAATAATACTATTATTATTATTATATATTAGGATTATTTTATAACTATAGTCTCTCTTAACTAATAACCTTATATATAGATATATATATATAATAGTAATATTATAAGATTATCTCTCTTATATAGGAGCTAGTCTTATAATTAATACTAAGCTTATTAGTATCCTTCCTTATCTATATTAACCTTATACTTATAGTTAATAAGTATTATAAAGCCTTATTAATACCTCTAGTAAGATAATTAGTATAGACTATTATTTATTAAAAGTAGACTAATTATACTAAATAGGATATATATTATAAATCCCTATCTATATTTATACTAATATCTACTATTATTATTTTACTCTTATTTAGGAAATATGTCTATAGGTGTGTTTTATATATTTACCTTATTAGTTAAATCTTATATCTTCTACACCCTTTACTTTAGTATTTAATATAATATATATTAATTTTATTCTATTATACTAAATACCTTATTAAACTATTATCTTACCTTAAGCTATAAATAACCTATCTATTATAATATATATAGATAATACTTTTTAATACTATATTATAGAATTCTAGCGCTATAAAGCTCTATAGTAAAATATTATATAAAGTAGTATTTATTAATTTATAACTTTAGTAGCTATAATTCTATAGTATATAGGTTATTAATATATAAATAACTTTAGTAGCTAGGGAATCTAGCCGCTAGGAACCTAGTAGCTAGGACTCTAGTGACTAGGAATCTATATATATAGGTTATTAATATGTAGATAACTTTAGTAGCTAGGGAATCTAGCCGCTAGGAACCTAGTAGCTAAGACTCTAGTGACTAAGAATCTACGTGTGTAGGTTATTAATATATAGATAACTTTAGTAGCTAGGGAATCTAGCCGCTAGGAACCTAGTAGCTAGAACTCTAGTGACTAGAAATTTATATACCTAGGTTATTAATATATAGATAACTTTAGTAACTAGGAATCTAGCCGCTAAGAACCTAGTAGCTAGGAATCTAGTAGCTAGGAATCACGTAGGTCGTTTATATGTGGATGACTTTAGCTACTAGAAATCCGTCTATATGTAGATGACTTTAGTAGCTAGGAATCTAGGTGTATAGGTTGTCTATATGTAGATAACTTTAATAGCTAGGAATCTAGGTGTGTAGGTCGTCTATATGTAGATGACTTTAATAGCTAGGAATCTAGGTATATAGGTCGTCTATATGGAAATCCGTCTATATATAGACGACTTTAGTAGCTAGGAATCTAGGTGTATAGGTCATCTATATATAGATGACTTTAATAGCTAGGAATCTAGGTGTGTAGGTTATCTATATATAGATGACTTTAGCTACTAGAAATCTGTTTATATGTGGATAACTTTAGTAGCTAGGAATCTAGGTATATAGGTCGTCTATATATAGATAACTTTAATAGCTAGGAATCTAGGTGTGTAGGTCGTCTATATATAGATGACTTTAGCTACTAGAAATCTATCTATATATAAATGACTTTAGTAGCTAGGAATCTAGGTGTATAGGTCATTTATATATAGATAACTTTAATAGCTAGGAATCTAGGTGTGTAGGTCGTCTATATATAGATGACTTTAATAGCTAGGAATCTAGGTATATAGGTCGTCTATATGTAGATAACTTTAATAGCTAGGAATCTAGGTGTATAAGTTATTTATATATAGATAACTTTAATAGCTAGGAATCTAGGTGTATATGTTGTCTATATATAGATGACTTTAATAGCTAGGAATCTAGGTACGTAGGTCATCTAAATGTGGATGACTTTAGCTGCTAGAAATCCGTCTATATATAGACGACTTTAGTAGCTAGGAATCTAGGTGCGTAGGTTATCTATATATGGATGACTTTAGTAGCTAGAAATCCGTCTACATGTGGACGACTTTAATAGCTAGGAATCTATCTATATGTGGATAACTATAAATTCCGTTTTTTATCTAACCGTAACCCTCACTTACTAGTGTGGTTTAGCTATAGTTATTATCCTAGTAAAGCGTCTTAGACTTAATCTTAGTAATTAACTCCTTCTAGGAGCTTTCACTAAGGCTATAATATAGCGCGCTATTACCCTTAGCTTAGGTATTATACTAGTAGACCCTACCTATAACCTAATAGTTAATAATAGTAAAGGCTATTATATAGTAGGCGTTATAAGTATTATAGATATTAAGGGCGTTAGGGGCGGGGGGGGTCTTAGAGCCTTACTTATTAGTAGGGGTATTAGTAGGGGTATTAATATTAGTATTAATAATATCCACTAGGAAGTTATTCTATATAAGAAATATAATACTTAACTAAGATAGGTCTATCTTACTACTATAGATAAGCACTATTAACTACTATATAATAATATTATCCTTATCTATCTTCTTACTTACCTCTTTAATAAGGTATTAGGTAGTAGACTTATTAATATAGCTATAGAACTAGTTATAGGTAGGGGCCTAGTTTTACTAGCTAAGCTACTTATCTACACTATATATCCTTCTATAGCGTGATAGTAAGTATAAAGTAAGGGACTAGTTAAAGTCTTCTTATAAGTAGATATTACTAATGTCCTTTATCTCTAAGTATAAGGTAAGGGGGAAGGAGAAGAACTTCTAATAGTTAGTGTAGGTAAAGTTAAACTAAGGCTTAAATATCTAGTTAACTAGGGTAAACTTAAGTAGCTAGGCGGTAGCTATAAGGATAGTTATATAAGCGTTTATAGCCCCTATATTACTCTTATTAATAGTAACTATACTCTTAGTAATAGGGAAGAACGTAGGTATATTATAGCTAGCTATAATAATAGTGATAATAGCCCTAATCTTACTTAATAAGTAGAAGAAGGCTATATAGTCCTTATTATACACCTAGTTTAGTTTCCTAGCCTTCTTAGGCTTAGGCGCGCCCGTAAGACTATTATAGGCCTAGTTAAGGACCTCACGGAATATAGCTAAGTGCGCCTCTAGAGGGGGGTTATTAGCGCTAAGCGCTAAGATCTTATTAGTAACCTACTTATCTATAAATAGGTATAAGTATTAGGTATTAATATTAGGTATTATAAGTAGTTAGTAGTAGTAGTAATATCCTTACTACTACTAGGCTAGTTAGGCTAATCTAGACTACTACTAGACTAGCCTAACTAGGATAGTAGTAGGCTAGTAGGCTAGGGGGGTATATTTACTAATATTATTAATAAAGGGGATAAGGTAGTTAATAGACTTAAAGCCTATATATATAGTTATATTACCTACCTTACTAGGCGATAAGGTTTATATATAAAGTATATAAACACTAGGTAAGTAAGTAATATCCCTATAAGACTTAAGGGTAGCGTAGATCCTATTAGGGTTAGATATAGCTTATATTAGGTTAGGTATAGTAGGTAGGCACTTAAAGTCTAGAAGGCAGGCGCTCTTAGATATAAGCGTACTTATAATAAGGAGTTATAATATAAACGCCCTAATCTAGTTAAGCTCTTTACTAGTAATAGCCTTATCTTTCTTATAAGTAATAATAAGCTTACCTTTAGTAGGTTTAATAAGGTAGCGGCCCTTAGGTTTTAGTATTATACTAGGGCTAGTACTATTTATATTCTTAGATATATTACCTAAGGCCTTAGTAACCTAGGCTATAAGGTAAGACTCTAGGACCTTAGACCTCTCCTTATTACCCTTAGTTACGTTAGCTAATAATAATAATAGGAGTGGGAGCGCACTAGTAAGTACTAAGGGGGCTATTACCTTATCTATATTAGGTAAGAGGGTATTAACGTCTATTATCTAGATATTATTAGTATATATAGTAAGAGGTAGAAGGGCTACTATTAAGGGGATATAGGTATTACTTATTAAAATAATATTAGTAATAGTTATTATCTTATTATTAATACCCTTTATATTAATATTAGTAATAACTATTATCTTATTATTAATACCCTTTATATTAATATTAGTAATAGTTATTATCTTATTATTAATACCTTTTATATTAATAATAATAATAACTATTATCTTATTATTAATAGTAGTAATAATAGGCTAGCTAGTAAGTTCCTCCTCACCACTACCTTAACCTAGTATAGGCTCTTCTATAAATATATTAAGCTTCTATCTCTTACTCTATAACACGCTATCTTCCTCTAGCGCGGTTAACTAGGTAGATCTTATATAGGGTCGGTTATATAGTAGTAATAGTTACTATCTCCTAGATAGTATTATACTATATTATAAGATTAACCTAACTATAGTAAGGAGAGGCTAATAGGTGGTTAGTAGGAAATACTAGTTTAAGGGAGGGGGAGTATAAATAACTATATATAAATAAATATAAAGGTATTATTAATATTAATACCTCTAATAATTATTAGCTTAGATATAATAGATAATAAGAATAGTCTATTATTAGGTTTAAATAATATTATTAGAGAGAAGAGAAGAGGGAATAAAAGAGGGAGGAGGGAGGAGGGGAGAGAGAAGGAAAAATAAAGAATAGTTAGTTATATAAGTAAATAATATCTTATATTTATAATTTACCTCTACTAGCTAGTAAGGCTTACTATATATATATATATTAGCTATAAGTACTTATATACTAGCTTAGTCTATAAACGCCTAGTATAGCTATTTATAAGTAGATATTACCTAGTTTACTAAATAAACCTAACTAGTAGTATAGTAGTTATTATATATAATTATTAAGATTAGTTATATCTATATTACCTATAGTACCCTAATATTCTTTTACCCTTCCCGCTTAGTATTACTAGTAACCTTACTATTATATATAGTGGCTTATATATATATACGCCTACTAGCCCCTATTAGGCGTATCTATTAAACGCATACGCCTAGCGGGGTCTAGTAGGAATAATAGTCTTCACCTAGTAATAGCCTAGCCTAAGGCACACTAGGACCTTATATAGTAAGGCGTTAGGGGCGCCTACCTAGGCGTTATTATATAGGACTAGGTATACTAGCGCGGGTAAGCTATTAGGCGTAGTGCGCTATAGTATACTTACTAGGTTATTTATATTAATAGCCTAGGACTATATATAGTATAATATTATTAGTATACCCTACTCTAGCGTATATATATTAAGTAGTATATAATTAAGTAGTCTAGTTATTACTAGCTTAGGGTAGTATAGTATATTATTATAATAGGTAGTATCTCTTAAGTAAAGGGGGGAGGTTAGTAAGCTAGTATTAAGTATATAGTTCTATCTATTAAAGGGTTAAAAGGCTATTATATAAGTAAGGAATTTTCTATAATACTATATATAAATATATCTTATAGGGCTATTTATTTATATAATATACTATATATAATATCCTACTTATAATATCTTATATACTAATAATCTATAAGATAGGGTATTCCTTATTATAAATATATTATTACGCTTCTTAAGCTAAACCTAGTCTTAATTATAAATGCCTTATATAGCTCCTTATACTATTTATATTAGTCTAGGGTACTACGCGTGTAGTCTATTATAAGCGAGGGGGGCGTATAACCTAATATATAATATTTAAATATATTTTATTAATACCTACTAAGCTAGATAACTAGGGGGGTAGTGATTATAGCGCTAGTTAGGGCTATCTATAGGGTGCTTAGTTAGGTCTAACTAAGGTAGTAGTAAGGGCAGGCTAGTAGTAAGCCCTCTCACCTATCTAGCGCCTATATAATATAGAGGGCTATATAGCTAAGATTACTACTATTAAGCTACACGCTAAAGTTCTTCTTATATATAAGCTATATATTAGTTATTATACTTACCTATAGATCTACCTAGTAGGTAGCGGCTATAAGGAAGAGGCGAGGCTTATCTATAAGAAGCTTAGTAGCGTAATATACCCTTATAATAAGCCTAGGGTAGGTATACTTAGTAGCCTTATTTATAGAGAATATAGCCTAGTGTCCTAGTGTAAGGACCTACCTAGCGTAGAGGCTAGGTGGTAGCTTATAGTAGAAGTAGCTAGAGTACTTAACTATACTAGTATAGCTAATAAAGTATATAAGGAAGGTGTTAATAGTAGTATAGAAGGTCTAGGCTATAGAGCCTACTCTCTTAGGGTACTAGTCCTTATTATAAGCCTTACGCGCGGGGTATATAACCCTATAGAAGACGTAGCCGCTAGCCTAGTCTATAATATAGAGGCTAAGCTACTTAATTATTCTAGTGGTGTTCTACTAGTAGTAGAGGGACTACTACTATAGCTGCTTAGCCTTATTCTACTATTAGGCAATAAGGGTAGCCGTAGTAGTGTTAGCGTCCTTATCACGCCTATTATATAAGCTTTATAATAAGGATAAGGTTAGTAGGTAGTAGCTATCCTCTAAGCTATACTAGGATATAAAGTAAGGTAGCGTACTAGCCTTATTATTATCCTTATTATTAACCTTATTATTAATAATAGGGTTAGATATAAGCTTATAGTGTGACTACTATAGCTTAGGCGGGGTAGTAGTAGGGTAGTAAATATTATAGTACTCCTCACTATCCTAGTAGGCGATCTTATTATAGACATTATTTATAATAGAGTTAAGGATAGTATATTAGTATTAATCACTATAAATGAGGTTAAGTATCTACTACTAGTAGGGCGTGCTATTATCTAGGTAAGGTGCGCCCTAGGGGTAGTATACTATAAGGGATAGTACCCTCTTACTATTATACCTACTATACATACTCTCCTAGTAATAGTTAGGTAAGTTATAGGGGAGGCTATAGTAAATAACTAGCTTAATATTAGGGATATTAATACTAAGGCTAAGAGCGCTTATAGTAACTATATACCTAGTCTTAAGCGTAACCTATACCTTATAAGTGACCTCCTTCTTAAAGGTAGTCCTAATAGTAAAGTAAAAGATATAATACCTAAGCCTAGTACTAAGTGTATTTACTTATAGCTTAGAGCTAATATAGATAATAGTATATTACTATTTATAGTCTTAGATTATATTAACTATAGTGTCCTTTTTAGTAAACGCCTACCCCTAGTTAGGCCTAGTAATAATAGTAATAACACTATACTATATATTATAATAGATAGTACTATTATAAAATATAAGTAGGCGGGACTATATTAGCCCTAGTCTATAAAGGAGCTTAGGCTTATTAGCGGGAGGTAGGGTAGTAATAAGTAAGATAACCTAAATATACTATAAGGCTATAATATTACTAAGCTTAAGTAGCTTTAGGCGGAAGCCTAAGGTCTTATTATTAAGCCTATATATATTAAGAATAATATAGCACTTATCTAATATAACCCTATTAATATTACCCCTATATAATATTAGCTATATAAATATAGTAAAGTTTAGTAAGATAGTGCTCTTAGGGGTAATAAAGATAATAATAATAAGCTTATTTTACTAGCTAAGCCGCTATATAGTTATATAAATACTAAGCTTATAGTAGTAGCGCTTAATATCCTTCTTAAGGAGGAGTAAGGGTATAATAATAATATTAACACTATTAGGCGAGTAAGCAGTAGGTAGTATAAAGGCTAAGCTCTTACCTTTACCTATACTAGTAATATATAGGACTAGGGTATAGCCTACCTTAATAGTGTCTAGGATATACTCTTACTTACTATAGGGCCTCTACTTATCCCTAAGGAGCTACTTAAGCTAGGTAGTGGTAGTAATAGTGTGAAGGCGCTTAATATATATAATAGTAGTAGTATTATACTACTAGTTAATAAGGGGACACTTCCGCGGGTTAGGCGGCTAGTAGGCTTAAGTAGGCTCGCCTAGCCCTAAGAACTAGTACTACTTAGTACTAATAATATAGAACTCCTTAGCCCTTATATAGAGGCCTAAGCTACTAAGCCTAATCTTATAGCTATAGATAAGGTTAGCTATATATAATAAGTAGCTAGCTTAGAGGTTAATAAGGTTATCCTTAGCTATACTATTAAGGTTATTAATAAAGCTAATTAAGTTAAGCTTTAAGATAGATACTTAGATATAGTAGTAGGTAATAGACTTAATAGTCTAGCGCTAGTCTTATAGGCCTAGGTATTACCTTAGGTACTACTAGCTATAGTTAACTATAACACACTAGAGCTTATCTAGTGCCTATACTTATATAATAGGGGCACTTACGGTAGTAGCCTAATTAGAGTTAGTAGTAGCGGGTAGTAGTATAGCCGTAGTGACCTACCTTAACTAGAGGAAGAGGCTTATTAAGTATATACTATCTAAGTTAGTATTAGTAAGTAGGGAGAGGGCGGTTTACTAGAAGGGGAGGATAAGCTAGAGGTACTATATAAGAAGCTAGCTAACCTTATATAAGAAGAAGTAGTAGATAATCTTAGCCTAGCCACTTTACCTAATATTCTTATAGTATATTATAATAAAGGTAATAGTGTTATTAATAATAATAATATTATAGAGGCTACTATTAGTAGTATTATAGAAGTAAACACTAATAATCTTAGTAGTGTATATAGGTATAGATATTATATATATAAGGAATAATAGCTTCTTATATATAGTGTTAGTATATATAACCTAGTAGTATATAGTGTTATTATATAGGCCTTAGCTATATAGCTAGCCACTATATAGCTCCTTCCTATAGGTAATATAATCTAGTAGTTAGAATAGCCTACCCTTAGCCTAGCTATTATATAGGTCCTTAAGGAAGTTATAGCTAACTATATTATAGTTTATATTATTAGCGATAGACTATTAGGGGATTAGGGGTAGGTTAGCTAGGCTATTATCCTTATAGAGTATAGTGTATACTATAACGGCCCTAGCCTCCCTAACTATAGTATAGACTATATATAATAGCTAGCTTATATAAAGGGTTAGCTACTTATAGTAAATAGTCTATTATATATTATCTTACTAGATATATAGCTATATAAGCGTAATACTATTAACCTTAAAGTTATATATATAGGTATTAAATAGCTAGTCTATTAGTGTAGGCTCTATATATATATAGTTACTTAGCTAGACTATATAGTAGCGGGTGTGGTTATAGATAAAGGAGAAGAGGCTAGGGACACCTACCTTATCTAGGTTAATATCACTACCTAGGGGTAGTGCCCTAATAAACTCCTCTCACTTAAGCTAGTAGTGCTAGAGAGTAAGGACCCTTAAGATATAGATAATAGTAAATAACCACTATATAGTGTGCTATAGGTATAACTAGCCACTATTATCACATATATTAATAGCGCTAATAGCTATAATAAAGCTATTAGTAAGCTTAGACCTATAGATCTTATAGTAGATAAGTAAAACTAGCTATAGCTAGATAGAGCGCTATATCACGCCCTAGTCACTACCCCCCTTACCCTTAGCTATAAGGCAAGTATACTTATACTATATAGCCTTCTAGGCCTTAGCCTATAGCCTAGATAGCCTAACTAGGCACTTATTAGTCTATAATAACTATAGTATATAAATAAGAATAATAATAATATAGATAAACTTATCTTTATACTTAGTATAAGTTATTATCTTAAGGTATATAGAGAGTAATATAGGAGGCTTCTTACTAGTAGACGTATAATAGATCTTAAATAAGATAGTAGAGTTAATATTATCCTAGTAGGCGACCTACTTAGCCTTAATAATAATATTATTAGTCTACTTAGTGATAATAATAGTAAGGTACTCTTATACCTTAAGTAGCTATTATAGGCTTAGTATTTACTCCTAAGCATAGCCTATAAAGTACTCCACCTATCTAGTCCTTTAGAGCTAGGCGTTAGGCCCTTTATACTTATTATATATATTAACTAAGCTAAGGGCTAGCCTAGCTAGCACCTCTATACGCTAGTAGGCTAGGTATAAGGTAATATATATTAGTAATAAAGTAGCGCTCTCCTAGGCTAGCTTATAGCTAACCTTAAACTAGCTACTACTAGCCCTAGAGATAAAGAAGTATTAGTAAAACACACCCTTAACCTAGGGTAATATAACTTTATTACTAATAAGCCACTTCTTACTCTAGCCTCTATACTATCTAAGGTTAACCTATTAATACTATATAGTGGCGTAGTCTTATATAACCCTTTTAGCGCTAGTAATAAAGCCGTAGTAGATATATTAGAGGCTATTCTTCTTAGGCGGGCTAAGCTATTTAAGGGGGGGCGACTTTAGGTTAAAGATCTAAATAGTATTAACATCCTTCTATAACTATATAGCCTCTATATACTTAGCTATAGCCTCCTTAATCTCCTTATACTATTTAAGGGTAATATCTTTATACTAGTTCTATATATAGCTTATTACCTTATCTATAATATAAGCTATTTAGTATTATATATAGATAAGTAGTTTATATTACTATATATAGATAAATAGGTATATTATATTATTTATAGAGTTAATATTACTCTAGTACTATAACGCTAATTAGGTCTAACTAGTAGCCTATTTAGTCTTACGCGTTTAGGGGGGTAGTAGGATAGTAAGTAGGTTAGCCTTAGGCACCCTTACGCTTAGTTATATACCCTATTATAGTTTAGTTAATATAAGGGCTTATAAGGAGACTAATGTCTTTTATAGTTATAATAATAATATAGCTATATTAGTCTTCTATTTACCCTATAGTATCTTAGATATGTAATTATACCTCTAAATATAGTATATATAATAATATAGTATATAAATTAGGTTTCTTTCCTAGCTCTATACTAACGCCTAGTAGATTAGCTTATAGTTAAGGAGCTCTCTATATATCATTAATAGTTAAGTAACCTATTATAATACTATTTAAGGAACCCGCCTATTAATAGTTATAAAACCCTCTATTCGCTATAAGTTAAGTATTCTATTCTATAATAGTTATAGAACCCTCTATTTATTACCTATTAAAGAGCCCTCTATTAGTAGTCTCTATTTATTACTTATTAAGGGAACCGCTTATTAATAGTCCTAGAATAACCTATTTATTATTAGATAAAGAGCCCTCTATTTATAGTAATAAAACCCTTTATCCTTACTAACTAAGGAAACTATTTATTTATAGTTATAAAATACTCTAGCTATTATAAGTTAGTAAGCTACTTTATTAATAGTTATAAACCCTTCTATAAATAGTTAATAAACGCTCTATAAATAGTTAATAAATACTTTATTCCTAGTTAATAAACACTTTATTAGTAATTAAGATAGACTTTATAGATAATTAATAACCCCTCTATTATTAGTTAAAGAATACTATATTAGTAATTAAGAAATACTATATTAATAAATAATAAACCTTCTATTACTAATTAGTAGTAGGTATTACCTTATATATAAATAGGCTTTTTATATTATTCTAGGAGTTAATACTACTCTTATACTATAGCGCTAGTTAGGTCTAACTAGCGACCTATCTAGTATTATATGTCTAGGGGCGTGGTAGGATAGGGAGTAGGTTAGCCTTAGGTACCCTTATGTTTAGTTACTTACTCTATTATAATAGAAGAAGACACGTGCTACTAGTTAATAGGATAGCTTATAAGAAAAATAGTATCTTTTATAGTAATAATAATAATATTACTATATTAGTCTTATATCTACTTTCTAGTGTCTTAGTTAGGCGATAATACCTCTATATATAGTATAGTAGATAATATAATATATATTATATAGTGTGTTTCTAGCTCTATAGTAATATATATTAACTATTAAGGAACCCTAGTATTTATAGAACCCTTTATTTATTATTAGTTAAGTAGTCTATTTATTAATAGTTATAAAACCCTTTATTTATTACTAGTTAAGTGGTTTATTTATTAATAGTTATAAAACCCTCTATTTAATACTAGTTAAGAAAACTATTTATTAATAGCTATAGAACCCTCTATTTAACCCCTTTATAAATAGTTTTATTAAAAGTAGTAACTTAAGTATTATAATATCTAGATATAGAAAGTATAAAGGCGTTAGCTACTACTTCCCCTTCTAGTAAGAGGTAATAGGTTATTATATTATTAATACCTCCTCTAATAATAACTCTAGTAAGAAGAAATATATATTAGTACTTAAGGACTACTATAAGTGTTTATATTATAAGAAAGAGTATACTAGAGCTTTAACTATATAAGCTACGTATATTAGGTCTAAGGCTATTACTATATAAGATAATACGCTAAGTATAAAATAAATATATAGCCTAGGCCTATTAGGGAAAGATAAGGAATTAAAGTAACTACTAGGGCGGGACTAGACTAGGTTAGCTTTTATATTAATTATATAAGTAATATATATACTAGCTAATATTAGTATAACTAGTTAATATATTATCCTCTCTTATTAAGTATACTTTAGAACTTTATAGGCTTAGTAAATTATAGTATATTTATATATAGCTTTAGGGATAAAGATAATTATATTCTACCTAGTAGTCTAAATAGTTATAAAACCCTCTATTTATTATAAGTAGATAAGTAGTTTTATTAATAACTAGTACTTTATATTACTATATATAGATAAATAGTATATTATAATATTTATAGAGTTAATACTACTCCCGCACTATAGCGCTAGTTAGGTCTAACTAGTAGCCTCCTAGTCTTATATATCTAGTGCTATAGTAGATAGTAGGTATATTAGCCTTAGGTACCCTCGTGTCTAGTTACCTCCCTATTATAACTATAACTTTATAAGGTAATAGCCCGTAAAAAAAATAGTGCCTTTTATAGTAATAATAATAATATAGCTATATTAATATTATATATACTTTAGCGTAGGTTATATAATTATACCTCTCTAGATAGTATAGCTAATAATATAATATATAGTGTATAGCGCTAACTATATACACCTATTTACCTTATATATTTCTAGCCCTATACTAACCCCCTTTAAAACCCCTTATTAGTAGTTAAGGACCCTATTTATTAATAGTTATAGAACCCTCTATTTACTATGAGTTAAGGAACCTATTTATTAATAGTTATAGAACTCTCTATTTACTACTAGTTAAGGAACTTATTTATTAGTAGTTATAGAACCCTCTATTTACTATAAGTTAAAGAACTTATTTATTAATAGTTATAGAACCCTCTATTTACTACTAGTTAAGGAACCTATTTATTAATAGTTATAGAACCCTCTATTTATTACTAGTTAATAACTATATTTATTAATAGTTATAGAACCCTCTATTTACTATAAGTTAAGAAACCTATTTATTAATAATATAATAACCCTATTTATTACTAGTTAATAAATACTCTATTACTAGTTAGTAATTTATATTAATATATATAGATATATAGGTAGATTATATTATTTTTAGAGTTAATACTACTCCTATACCACGGCGTTAGTTAAGTCTAACTAGCGGCCTCCTAGTCTTATATGTCTAGTGCTATAGTAGGTTAACCTTAAGCACCCTTTATTTAGTTACTTACTCTATTATAATAGAAGAAGACGTGTGCTACTAGTTAATATAATAGCCTATAAAAAAAACAGTATATTTTATAGTAATAATAATAATATTACTATATTAGTCTTATATTTACTTTCTAATGTCTTAGTTAGGTAATAGTGTCTTTATAATAGTATAGTTAATAATATATTATATAGTATATAGCGCTAACCGTGTGTACCTATCTATTATATATATTTCTAGCCCTCCCCTAGCGCCTGCTAAAGCCCTCTATTAGGAACCCTCTATTTATTAGTAGTTAAGGAACCTATTAATTAATAGTTATAGAACTCTTTATTTATTACTAGTTAAGTAGTCTATTTATTAATAGTTATAGAACCCTTTATTTATTACTAGTTAAGTAGTCTATTTATTAATAGTTATAGAACCCTCTATTTATTACTAGTCTATTTATTAATAGTTATAGAACCCTCTATTTACTATAAGTTAAGGACCCTATTTATTAATAGTTATAGAACCCTCTATTTATCACTAGTAAGTAAACCCTCTATTTATTACTAGTAGATAAACCCTTTATTTATTAATAATTATAAAAGCCTCTATTTACTAATAGTTAAGGAATACTTTATTTATTAATAGTTATAAAACCCTTTATTTATTAACTATTAACGAACTATCTATTTATTACTATAATTATAACTTCTAATATATTACTAGTTAGTAATACTTAATTATAGTTTCTACTATTTTACTAGTTAGTAATACTCTATTTATTATTAATAGTTAAGGAATACTCTATTCCTAGCTAAGGAACCCTCTATTTATAATTAAAGAACCCTCTATTTATAGTTAAGGTACCCTTTATTTATAGTTAAGGTACTCTCTATTTACACACTTTTTTTAAATAGACTCTTTATACTCTTTTTTTTAACCCACTTTATAAATTAGTAGCACTATAAATGAAACTATATAAACCCTCTATTTATAATAACAGATAGGGTAAGGTAGATTTAGCCTTATATATAGCGCTAGGCGGTGTCTTTATTCTTCTTATACTACTTATATAGCTATAGTTAGGCTTAGACTTATATTAAATTATATTATTACCTACTTACCTATATCTTATACTTCCCTTACTTCTTCTCTACTACTACTAATAATAAGTATATCTACTACTTAATTTATTATATAGCTTTATAGGCTATATATAGTTACTCTCTAGATTACTAGGCTATATTAGTAAGTAATCTACCTAATTATACCCCTAATAGTCTTAAAACACTATAAAAACACTAGTAACTTACTTAATCTCTTCTATATATTTACTATACCTTTCTTATAATCTACCTACCTAAAGAGCGCGTTAATAGGGTTCTCCTGCCCTAGGCGGTATCTTATTATAGGTTTAAATAGTACTAATTTATTTAATATTATAACTTAATAGCTTATTAACTTTATCTTTATTATAAGATAATTATAATTTAAATAATTATTAATTACTTTAATAGTATAAGGTAAGTATATTAAGTATTAGTATTACTAATAAAATACTTTTATAATAGCTAATATCTTTATATCTAGAGATTAATAACTACTCTCTAGCCTTATAGGCTTTTATAAGAGGTATATAATAAGGTACTATTAACCTTACTACTTCTATACTAGTATTACTCTAATCGTAAAATCTAATATATTTATCCTAACCTATATTAGAGGCTATAGATTATAATAAGCTAGTACTAGTGCCTCTTAGAATACTATTTTTAGCTACTTAAATACTACTAGTTAGTTATCTTTTTATATAATAACCTTTTTTTTCTATATTATACTAATATATATTAAGAGCTTTATAATCTTATTAAATCTCTTAATAAGTCTATAGTAAAATTAGTAAACCTAATAAAAGCTTAAACCTCCTTTACACTACTTAGTTATAGCTAACTTATAATAACTTTAATATATCTTTATTTAATATATATATTATTAGAAGATATTATAAAACTAAAGGATAATACCTTAGTAATAATAAACTTACTCTTTTAAAGATTTATATACTACCCTACTCTAAGTAATAGTTCTAATACTTTATAAATATATTATATATATTTTATAACTTTACTACTATATACTAGGATATTATTAAGTTATATAATATAGAATTAGTCTAAGTAGGGTTATAGTAATATATTAATATATTCTTAGAATATTACTAGTATATTTATTAACTTAAATAGTATTACTAGGATTTTAAATTATTTATATCTATAGTAGAAGGCTATTTTCTACTTATTACCTTTATAGATTTAAATATAGTAATAGGCGTTTCTTATATTAAATTTACTATATATATTTATACTATATAAGTAATCTATAATCTTATATATTAGCGGTAATACTATATAGATCTTATATATTTACTATTTTAGTGTATAATAGTCTATATATATTTATAGCTTCTTACCTTTCTTTAGTATAAATAAAATAAGTACTTTAGTTAAGCTTATTAATTATTAGGTCTAGCTTAATCTTTATACTTTAGCTAGGAACTTATAGACCTCCTCTAGCTTTTTTAGTATAAGTATATAAATTAGTCCCTAATATAACACTATCTTATTATCTAATTCTATTATATACTATAAGCTATCTAGTAATAATAGCTCTAATACTTTTTTATTAAAAAAGACCCTTATAAGGTCTTTATATATAAGAGATATTTTAGCTATAATATTACTACTTATCTATAGTTTTATTCTATCTTTACTAATTTTTTCTTCCCTAGCCTTATTAAACTAAGGTACCCCTAGTAGCTATTATATAAAAGTAAAAGGTAATACTACTAATTACTTAGTAATTTATTAGGCCTTATATTTATAATAATATATTATTTACGCCTAAATCTATTACCCTAAAGTAAATATACTATATCTTTATTATACCTTAATTATTAGTTATTTTTATAACTATCTTAAGCTAGTCTATAATATAATATAAACTACTATTAGTATTAGTAGCTATACCCTTAAGTACTAGCTTAAGTTATAATACCCTTATTATAAAAAACTAAGGCTCTAGTTTTATATTATATATATCTATATAATTATATATTACTAGTAAATCCTTATATATAAACCCCTAATCTTTATTAGTATTATTAATATTTAGTAACACCCTTATATATACTAGATCCTCCTAATTAGTATTATTTAATATTATAATATTAAAGTCTTATACTATATTACCTTAGTATTACTACTTTATAGTAATATTTATAACCGCTAGCACTAGTGTGTATTACTGTAGGGAGCGCTACTAGAGATAGGCTATACTACTAATTATACTATACTAGCTCTTTAGCTATAAGCGCTTATACTTAGTAAGGAGTAGTATAGTAGGGTTATTATTAAAGTAGGTATAGTAGAGAAAGTACCCCGTAGCGTATTATAGGCCCTATATAGTGCTAATAATAGGGTTATAGTTAAGTATTAGCTATTATATATTAAGGTATCTATAATATATATATATTACTAAGTCTATTATATTATTATTATTATTATTATTATTATTAGGGCTATTAAGTAGTATAATATTAAGATTATATATAGGTAGTAGGGGAGGCGGATTAGAGTATAGTGTATATAGCCTACCTTAGTATATAAGCTACTTAGTAATCTAGTAGACTTAACTAAAATACTCCTTAAACTATTTTTCTTTTATAATAGAAAAGAAGAATAAATAACCTATAGTATTACTAATAGTAAATTTATTATAATCTAGTAAGAAGCTATTATAAGAAATTAAGCTAGGAGTATATAATAGGTTATATATATAATCTAGCTATAGATAATATTATAGTTACTTCCTAAATCTAGTATTACTCTTATAAAGATATAACTACCTTATAAGTATATATTTATAGGTCTTATAAGAATACTACTTTTCCTTATATTATAATAATATTCTTACCCCTATTATACTACTAATAGTTTTTAGTTAGGTCCTATTAGTAAGGTATCCTCTACTTACTATTCCCTTATATTATTCTTAAGCCTAGCTTATTACTTTATATCTAGTAATAATATAATATAGTATATACTATAATAGTTAGGCTTATTAAGAGGAGGGCTAATTACCTTTTATAGACTATATAGTCTTCTCTCTAGCTATTCTCTAAGAAAAGCTAATAATAAATATATAAAGTAGTTTCCTACTTAAGTTAAGTAAGATAAAGAGGTAGAATAGGGGCTATATTAACTTTATTACTATAGAGAGGATATTCTCTATTTATTATAAAACTAAGATAAATTTATTATTAAGGGAAAATTCGCCTTTTATAATAATTACTAATAATTAACTATATATAATTACTATAAGCCCTAGTAAGGAGATTCCTAAGTAAAATATAAAGCTAGAATAAGTATATAATATATAAACTAGCTAATATAATATTTAATATAAAACTACCTAAGTAGTAAGAGTTAATATATATCTAGATTTATAAGTAAGGAAGTAAATACTTTTATAAAAATTCTAAGTATTACTTAAGGCACTAACTTAAATAATAATAATAGTCTTAGTAGTTAGGTTTACTTTAAGCTTATAAAAGATAAGTATAATAATTAAAGGTATAGTTAATAAGTAACTAGAAGGTAAGGTATATTAGGTAATATATTTTATATTATATATATAGAACTAAAGTAAAAGAAGCTTAGGGAAAAGGTACCTAGTTTTATATATATATTAGTATATATAGTATATACCTTTTCCCTTATAGTTTTCTAATTAATAACTAAAACTATAATGCCTTACTAGCTACTATAGCTATAGCCTATATATACTATTACTACTAAGGCTTTAATAAATAGCTACTAGCTATAATAATAATAATAAAAATAACTACTTACTAGTAACCCTAATATAGTAGTAATAGTTATTTTATAATTATACTATATTATATTATCTATATCTTTACTTCCTTCTTAAAAATCTTATTAATAAAGACTTCTATATCTTATATTAAGTTTATAAGATTATTATATTATTCCTAGAGCCTATCTATATTATATAGTAAGTAATCTATATAATATAGTGACCTTTTTCCCTAGGACTTTCCTTAGACTTTAACCTACTTAAGCTACTTATATACTTAAGCCTAAGTGTTATAAGGGTCTACTTTATATATTAATATAACTCTAAGTCTTAGTAATAGTATATTTTACTTATTTATTTTCTAAAAGGCCTTATCTCTAGTCTACTCTAAGAACTTCTTAGTAAATTTAGCTTAAGTTAGGTAAATAATTATATAGGCTATTAATATAAAGGCCTATTAGTTATATATCTTATAATCTACCCTAATAATAAACTTAATATTTAAGAACTTAAGGACTAGATATTTTACTAGTATAGCTAATATAAGTACTAGTATATATATTAGATCTACTATCTACTTATTAGACCCCTTCTTATATCTAAGAATCTAGTCTTAGGCAAACCTAAAGTAATATTCTATATCTAGCTCTATAGTATATATAGCTATAACTTTCTTAGCGCCTAAGTAAATTAATTTAAGGATAGTTTTAAAGGGAAATTACTTACTAAAGTTAATAATAAGGTTTATTTTTATTTATCTTAGAAATCTACTATAGTTTATAATATATTTAGTTAATATAATCACTTCTTATCTACTACTAGAAGGCACCTTAAGTATATATTTAGGTAGCCTAGTAAGGGTGGCTTTTACTAGCTAGTTAATTATAATTATTAATAGCTAGCCTTAGACTATTAATAATACTTACTTTATATATATAATAGTTAAGGTATAGTAGACTATATTTTACTATTCTATATTACTAATAACTAAATTAGGCGTTAACTTAAGAGTATTAACTATAAGGATAAGCTATATACTCTTCTAGTCTAAGATTATATATAACTTCTTATTACTATATATAATACTAATAATAGTTAATATATAATTTTAAGATAATATATCTAAGGAGGATATATCTATATAAAACTTATACTTAGTAATAGTAATAATCTAATTAAGTTACCTATATTTTTTTATATTAGTAGATTATAGCTTATAAATAGTTAAGCCTTATACTAGTAATACTTACCTAATATTAAATAGTTTAAGGCTAGTATATTACTTTATAATAAATTTAGATATATACTTAGCTTATATTATCTACTTTATACTAGTATTACCTTATAACTAAGCACCTTATACTACTCTTTACTAGATCTACTTAATAATAAAGTCTATTATCTAAGGCTTCTATATCTCCTTAAAGAAGGTATTAAAGAACTTACTAATCTTATATATATTTATAATATATATTATCTTAAGCTTATTAAACTATACCTAGCTAATCTTATTAGCTATAATAACTAGGTCATAGTAGTAGCTAAGGGCGGTAATATATATAAGTAGGGGTATAGTATAGTTATATCTTAAATAAGGCTACTTTTATATATTTAGGCTATCTATCTTTATATTAAACTAAAGATAGTCTAGATTAATAAATAGCTAGCTTATATCTTTAAAGCTATTTATTATACTAAGTAAGTATAGTAGAGTTATAGGTAATACCCTATAGCTACTTATAAAGTAGAAGTGGCTAAGTTAGTTAAAGATAATTATAGCCTTATATAGTGCTAAGGATAGGCCCTTATCCTAGCTCTTATAAAACCTTCTTTCTAGTTTTATAAATATAAGCTTAAATATATAGGAGAATACCTAGAGGACACTAGGGAAAACTTAAGTAGGGAATATATTAAGTATATATATAATATCTAATAGCTATTAGATATAGAACTATATAATCTACTTAATAAGTATAAGTATAGTAATAAATAAGATATTTTATAAGGAGAGGTTATAAGTATAGAGGGTTAGGACCTATTTAAGGTAATATATAAGTAATTAGCTATTAATAGTATTCTATATATACTAGTACTTATATATAAATAGCTTAGATATACTTATATTATCTAATAACTTCTTATTATATAATTATTTAAGTAAGCTTATATACTTATTTTATATTAATAATAGTAGTTATATAAGCTTATTTAGACTTAATATAAGCGCTATAGTAGTAATACCTTTATTAGCTAGTAGATAGTTAGGGTTATAATATATAATATACTTTAGTCTACTTAGGTAGCCCTAATAGCTTTTTATACTAAGAATATTCTTACCTTTATTCTTATAGCTAGTATTATTTATAAGGATATTAATAAGTATATAGCTAAATTCCTATAACTAGTCTATAGTAAAGTTATTATAAGTAGTACTAAACACTAGAGGATATAATATAGCCTTTTTATTACTAATACTAAACTCTCTTATAACCTTCTTAAAGTTTATTAGGGGAGCTAATAGCTTATTACCTTACTTATAGTAAAGGTTAATAGTTAGGTAGTATTAAACGCTAGAGAATATAATATAGCCTTTTTATTACTAGTACTAAACTCTCTTATAACCTTCCTAAAGTTTACTAGGGGAGCTAATAGCTTATTACCTTACTTATAGTAGAGGTTAATAGTAATAGTATATAATATCTAGTAGTAGTTTATAACCACCTATTATCTATCTAGGTCTTCTACTATCTCCTTTAAGCTTTTTATATATATTATAATAAGGGTAGTCTTATTATTAAAAGGGTTATTAAAAGGGTTATTAGAGTAGGGAGCCTACCTAGTATAGCTATCTAGGTTATTATTAGGGTTACTAGTAGATTAGTTTTTAAAAGTACTTTTATAGTTAGTTTTAGAGTTATTATTAGAGTTATTATTAAAGCTATCCTTAGAGTTAGAGTTAGACCTCTATAATACTATCTTAAGCCTAAGGTTATATATATCCTATATTAGTAGTATTTTAATATTACCTCTATAGTTATATATATAGAATATAAGGTTATATTTCTACTAGAACTCTTTATACCCTTATTACTTAATAAATTTTACTTAGTTTAAATAAAATAAGTATTAGAATAACTATTACTTTTAGCTATCTAGCTATATACTCTTATTATTATTATTAATACTCTAGCTCTCCTCTATACCTTTATTACTTAGACCTTTATAGCTAAAGATAGAGATAATATACTTAACTATTACTTAGGCTAGGTTATAATAGATATAAGAGCTAAAATACTTTTTCTTCTATACCTTTTTAACCTCCTTACTAATATTATAGTCTTTAGGAACTATAACTATAAACTAGTTATAGTAATTTAAGCTAGTATTAATTTAGAAGGTCTAGCTATTAATATTAAATAAAAGGCTATTATAGATATACTTTAAGTAATACTTATAAGCCTATAAGTAAATCTTTATTATAATCTTTTTAAAAAATATACCTAACTTTAAGATTATATAGAGGGGCTTATTAATAATATTAAGTATATTAATATAGAACTTTAGTTCTACCTTAAGCTTAGCTATAGGCTTAATTTTCTTTTTATTATAGTTTATATTATATTAGGTTAAAAAAAGCTTTATAATCTCCTCTAAAGTAAATATATATCTTAGGTAAAATACTTTATTAATAAAGTATATTATTATAATATATTAGTATATATATTTAGGGGAAAGAGTAAAGGCTATACTTTTATATTTAAAGTCTTAAGCTTAGTAATTAACCTTATAAAGATACTTAGTACTAGAGTCTAGCTAGTAGGAATCTATATCTTCTTTACTAATATTAAGGTATAGCTAGTTAAGGACTTATTTATTATTAGGGTTAAGTATAAGCACCTTATTAGTATTATTAGTTATAAGTATATTATTATTAGCTATAGGCATATTATTATTAGCTATAAGTATGTTATTATTAGCTATAAGTATATTATTATTAGTGTTAATTCTTTTAGGTATAGCTTTTATACTTATATAAGTAGGATTATCCTAGCTACTACTACCTTTAGTAGGGATAGGGAAGCGCTTAGGGCTTAGCTTATAAATAAGCTCTTTAAGTATTAGAAATTCTTCTTCTAATATACTCTTACTATTAGATAGTATTTTACTCTAACTAGATAAATAATTAATAGGAGTATTAGTAATAGTATATTCTTAGGTAAGATAAGATCTAACTAGAAAGGAATACTATATAGAGAGACTAGACCTAGCTAGTAAAGGGCTCTTTAAGGATAAAAGCTAATTTAAAAGTATAATAATAAGAAGTATATATAAAATATAATTACTTTAAATAATAAAGTTATAATAAGTATCTTTAATAGTAGTAATAATATAATTAAACTCCTAGACTTTTAACTATTAACTATAACTATAAACTATAGTAATTATAATTATATTTTATACTTATTCCCGGTCTATAAGCCCCTATAGGCTAGGCACGGGGCTAGGGCGACCCCGCTCCTCCGCTCACTAAGGCATATTAGCTCTATTATAATATAGCTACGGACAGGAAAGATCAGGCTAAACGCTTTCCTCTATAAGCGATAAGTGCCCGGATATGATACGGGGATGTGTCGGTGCGGACGCGGGGCGGAGGATATCTATTATATACTTCTCTAGTGTAAACTCACAGGCTAGCACTACGCCCCCGCTATAGCGCCGCTAAGGGACTAAAGAGACGTGCTTCACGCGCTTAACTACCCGGTTAAGAGTAGGAAAATAGTAGAATAGGTATATAACCTACGGAGGCTAACCTATATAAACGTTAGACCTAGGGCGGAACCGGGACGGGATAGATACGGAGTAGGCATAGAGTAGATAGGGAGGTGCTAAGGCCTAATAAAAGGGACACCCCCCCCTAAGGGGGGTAAAATGAAAATGGTTAGGAAGAGGGGCCTTACTAGCCCCTATTAGGAACTAATATATAATTAGAGTTAAATAGAGAAGTAAGGGTTTTCCTCTAGGGAGTCTAGTTTTTCTCTTACTTATAAAGATAGTAGGACTAAATAAGTATATATAGGCCTAGTTAGTGTAATTTAATAATAATTATATTTTATATAAAACGCTAATTAGTAAATATACTAGTAAAGGTTTACTTTTTATCTCTTAGTATTTATTTATTTATTTAGAAATTAGTAATCTTAGCTAATCTATTATAGTATTTAGTAAGTATAATATAGTAATTTAATTACTAAAGTAGTATAATAAAAAATAACTATATAATATAATTAAGTAATTTATATAGGTATAGGTGATTTACTAAATATAGCTATACTTAGATCTAGAAATATAGTTTATAAGTAATTTACTAAGTATAGCTATAATTATAACTAAAAATCCTATTTCTAGTATAAATCTATATAGGTATAAGTAATTTACTAAATACGCTTATACTTAGGACTAGAAATATAGTTTATAAGTAGTTTATTAAATATAGCTATAATTAAGACTAGAAATCTTATTTCTAGTATAAATCTATATAGGTGTAATTTATTAAATATATACTTAAAACTAGTAATTTTATTTAGGAGTGATTTATAAGGTATAATTATAATTAAGACTAGAAATCTTATTTCTAGTATAAATAAATATAAATATAAGTAATTTATTACTAATACTTACTTTTAAAACTAGAAATCTTATTTATAGTGCTAAGGCTTACTTAGGAGATACTTTATAGTATATATAGCTTTATTAAGAATTTATTTATAAATTCTTAATAAAGGAATTATTTTTATTAATAAGAAGTATTAGTTTTATTAAAATGTGTTTTTCTATAGGTATATACCCTAGTAGAGGAGGAGGATAAGGGGGGGATAAGATTAGAATAAAAAAATATCTATATACTTTTTTAATTTTAATTATTAATATAATATTTTTATATAAACTAGTTTTACTTTATAACTAAATTTAACTTATATAGGCTTACTTAAGTTAAATTATAAAGAGTATTAGTTAGAAAATTTTATAGGAGAGGAAGTAAGGGTAAAGGTAATAAAAAAGTAATATTATTTAAATAATATATAAAAGGAGATTAAGCTCTATATAGGCTAGGAGTCCTAAGTTATACTAGAAGATATTATAAGATAATCTTTAGGTTAGTAAGCTAAAGTTTATATATTTAAAATAAAATATATACTTTTAAGGTTATTAATACCTAGTTAGGTAATACTAGAATAACTAAGCTATAGTACCTCTATAAGTCTAGGTAGCGGGTGTTTATATATATCTCTATATAGATATTATATAGAAGGGGTATATACTTAGGCTAGTAGTATAATAAGGTAAAAGGTAGGAGCCTTTTAGGGTAAATAATAAGCTATAATTATAGTGTTTTAAAAGGTTAGTTATAAAGTTAGGAAAATTATATATTAACTTAAAGGTATTTTATTTAGTAGGAAATTTACCTATTTATTTATCTATATATATATATTTCTATATATTATTTCTAGGTACTAATTAAGGTCCTTATATTAATTTTTTATATTATTATATTAGCCTTAATTA
>JAEIJG010000238.1:0-38225 GCA_037289395.1 Beauveria scarabaeidicola | reverse complement strand
TTATAAGGGAAAAAATAACTATATTAAGAGGCTAAAGAATATATATTAAATATAAAGGAAGCCTAAAAATAATAATATTATTCTCTTTAGTATATATTAAGAATTTATATATATAATAGGTATAGTGGCTATTAATAATTAAGAGATACTATACTAAAGAGCCTTTATTTTTAGTATATTAATTAAAGAATTAGAGCTATTTAAAGCTAATCTTATTATTTAAATATCTACTATCTAATACTATAATAATTACTTTATCTAGGAGCTCTTTAACTATATACTATAGGCTTAAATATACCTTAGCTTATATTATAAGGAAAGGTAGTTTAATAAAGTCCCCTTTAGCTAAAATTACTTTAATAGAAGTTACTAATTCTTAGTTAATAGAAATTAACCTTTAAAAGTACTTTTTCTTATATAAGCTTATAGTATAGGTATTCTATATATCCCTAATTTAAAAACCTATCTTATCTATATTCTAGATACTATTAGTAGTAATACCTTTTTCTATAATAACTTCCTAAAGTCTTTTAAAGTATTTTTTAATAATAAAAATATATTTAGTATTTAATCTTATAAAATCTTAATTTTTACCTTAAAAGACATTAAGATTATAGTATTTAATAAAGTTATCTACCTAGTATAGTCTAATATAGTTTAGTTAGGGATTTTATATAAAAGTATATTCCTTAATAAGAGAGTTTACTATACCTATAATCTATAATTTTAATATTAATAAATTTAGATTATCTATATACTTAATTATATATAAAAGTGCTTTTTTTTTTACTATTAAAAGCTTTATATTATATAAATATATTAGCCTTAAGCTATTAATACTATTAAGCTATTAGTATAAAGTACTTTATAGTATATTAAATTAATAAGCCGCCTATATAATAAGAATTTTAGGATTATTCTATAAAAATACTAGATAATTATCTATAATACCCTTAATTTTTTATGTCTTTTTTCGTGTTATAGTAATAATTATATATAATCTAAGAATGTGTGCGTAAAAAAGTAGCCATAGGGCTATAGTGGCCACCTGACTATGTAGCACCTAATAGTGAATGCGGTGGGTGCGTGGCACGTGTATCACGTAGCCTATAATTAGGAAGACCCATATAAGGTCCCCATATAATTTTGCAGGGGAGCCTGTATGGAGGCTGTGAGGCCTGAGAGGGTCTTTGATGCGTGCCTCATCGACAAATTGACGAGCTCTCGCATGGCTGCCAATTGACGAGCTCTCACGCTGCCTCTGGAGGCCCTAGAGCTCTCGAGGCAGCTTCGCCTCTCACGAGCACCGCCGCCGCCGCGTTGGCTGCCTCTGCTAGAGGACCTAGGTAGAGCCTCCACGCCGGCTGACAGAGATCTCTAGCGCCGGCGAAGCTCTTAAGGTAGCTTCGGAGCCCTCGTAGTGGCTTAGCTCGCGGCCGGAGGTAGCTATTAGAAGTGAGGGTATTAAGCGTTATATTAAGCGTTATTGTGTTATTGTGTTATTGTGTTGTTGTTAATGGGAGGAATAGGGGCATATAGTTATTATCACGAAAATTAGGCTATAGTGTTAAGGTGGCTGTGGGGCTCTGGCCTCTAATTAGTTAAAACTTTTACTAGCGGGACGCTAATGTAGCGCTAGTAATTAGCGTCACGCTAAACTATCATAGGCATAGTGTTACTTAATGAGATTTAAATTGTACTTTGCAAAATTCAGCGTGCACGACTTTTATTATTATGCGCGCGTGTTTGCCCACATCACCCCTGTCCCATCACAAGATCCCTAGCCCTACCGTTCTTGGCCCCCGACTTAGGTAGTATGCGTCCTATTCAAATCATATCCCAGTCAACATTATACGCGCAGTGTCGCATCTGCAAACTGTTCTGACAGCGATGCTGCCGTATGGTATCAGCATTGTCATATCAAGTTCACGTCCACCGTCTAATCGAGGACGGCTTCCCTCCACAGAGGCCAAGCTTCACCTTTTATAGGGGGTATTATACACCACACGAAACTCCGAAAAGCAAGCACGCTCAAACCGATACCACCGCATTCCCCAGCGTATGTTAAACGAAAAGAGCATGCCAAATCATCAGCCTCCCAGCGCCCTCACCCCACGCCCAACCGCCCCCGTCTGGAAAACCTCCACGACGCCCAGCCCGACGGCCTCGCCCAGCACCCATGCCCACTCGGCGCCTTGGAAATCCTTCCACCGCGGTCCGTACAGCCCCCCGCCCTCGAACCGCTCCCGCAGCCAGTCCTCCGGGCCTTCACCCCATCTCGTACGGCCCAGCGTCTCCCGGAGCCAGTCCAGCGCCGCCTCGGCGAGCTTGAGGTGGCGGCCGTGTCCGGGCACCGCGACGCGGTAGCAGTCGCCCGCCCCCGCTGCCGACAGAAAGCCGCCGCTCCCACTGCCGCTGCCCCCGGCGTTGTGGAGCGCGTTCTGCCCCCCGACGGCCGACAGCGTGCCCGACGCCGACTGCGCCGCGCGCTGAATCGACGTTAGCGTCGTGCGGTCCTCGGGCCTCAGATGCAGCGTCGTCCCCGGCGTCGCCCTCGTCGCGGCACTGGTGAGAAACCCCGCGCGCACCAGCTCGTCCGTCTGCGCGTCCGTCAGCACATCACCCCCCAGCGTCTGCGCCGTCGGGTTGCGCTCGAGAAACGTCGTGTAGGCCTCTGCGGTGGCCGCGGACACGGCGCGGGCGGCGCGCAGCAGCGCGACGAGCTCCGGCGTCTCAATAAGGGCCTCGCCGCCGCCACCACGACGCTCGACACGCACGCGGCGCAAGACGCCCCGGCCCAGCAGCTCGGCGATCTCGCGCTCGACGCGCGTGGGGCCGTTCCCGGCGAGGATGGCGTGCACATGGCCGGCGGTGACGACCGGCGGCATGGTGCGCCGGTAATTCAGCAACTCGGTGCGGCGCGTGGAAGTGAAGCCGGTCTCCGGCACGGGGGAGAACATGTGCGCGCGAATGTACCGCATGGCTTGGACAACGTCGCGCAGCGTGAGCTCCGTCGCGAGCAGCGTCGCGAGGCCGCCGGCGTCTTCCAGCTTCTCCGGGAAAAACTCGGCGTCGACGTCGTCGTCTTTGCCCCCGCGGGGTCGCACAGAGGGCGTGCGCTGCTTGCGTGGTGAGGGTGAATGTGAGTGTGAAGTAGACTGCGAAGCGGCGGTGCTGTTGCTACTGCCTCGTCGAGGGGTCGACGGCCGCGAGGCCTTTCTGACGCGGTTCCCGCCGCCGAGTATTGAACGTAGACTCTTTGACATGGTATGCGTATAGGTTTGCAGCCTCGCTTTCCGCTGCCCACAGCCCGTCAAAATTCGTAGCCGTCGTCGTCTGAGCGAGTCACACTAGTAGTAGTGGCCAACGATGAGATGAAGTGGCAAACTGCTACAACGTGACAATGATGCCGCTCTATCGACACACCAGTTCTGGCGTGAATGAGAAAGCACCTGCACGGGAAGAAAGCTCAACGACGAATATATGCCAAAAGAAAGTGCAAGTCCAAACTCTGTATGAGTTGCGCGGCATGTTGCAGCTTGCAGACTTTGAAAGCAACACGTCCGCTTAATAATAGTTACCCTACATCCAGTTTAATAAGTTGCGCTAGCTGCACCAACAACGGGGCTCGCTCTCTCCACCAAAAGCCAAACCAACATCTTAGTTATCTCGTCGTGCCGTCGCGATAACCTGCTCACGTCTTGACAGCGAAAACAACAAGGCACTTCTCTTTCCTCGCTGTCGAGGGGCACGAGGACTTTGTTTTCCGAGGATAGACAGGGACGGCGACCGTGGGGGAGGGGAAACATGATGGCGAGGTGCTATTGGAAGATGAAAGTACTTGTGAACTGTAAATGTTCAATTTGGCAAAAAAAAAAAAAAAAAAAAAAAAGGAATGCTATGAATCTGTGCTATATGGTAAATGTGCTGTGATTTACACACGACCAACAAGACAATCCCGCTTCCAACCCCCTCTGTCCTCCTTCTCTGCTAACCAGCCGTCGTCAAAATATACGACGTGATTGAAGTCATACGCTCCGTCGTCAGTTTGAGCGAGATGCGCAGCAGCTCACCCGCAATATCCGGCCTCTCCTTCTGCAGCTGCTCCCACGCCTCGCGGCTCATCTGCCACGCGACGCAGTCCCGCTCCACCGTCACCGTGGCGGTGCGGCTCGTCTCCGAGAAGAACGGAAGCTCGCCGCACGTCGTGCCGGCGACAATGTTCTCGCACAGCCAGCCCTGCGGCAAGTCATACTCGGCCCGCAGGATGCCCTTTTCCAGCAGGTAAAAGCCCGTCGCAGCCTCGCCTCGACGAAACAGCGTGGTGCCGGCCACGTATTCCTTGCGCTGGAAAAACGACGCGGCGGGGAACCAAAAATCTTCATTCTTGTCGCTAAGGCCCTGAAAGATTTGCAGCATGATGCGCAGAGGTTCGTTAAAGCTCTGCCACTTTGTTGGGCCCTGCGTCTCGGTCGTGTTGAGTGCTTGATGCGCGGCTTCGACCAAATGCGTCTGGCGGGGCGAGTTGAATGGCGCATCAAACGATGACAATTGGGACGTTGATCCACTTGGGACATCAAGATTCGCTGTAGGCGTGCGCTCGTTCGAGTTGAGGGCTTGCTGTCTGGCGTACAGGGTCTTGAGCAATTCATTTTCGCAAAACTCCAGCGCCGAGTTGAGGTCCGGGAGCATCATAACTTCAATCTTGCCACTGCCAATGCCAACAGCGCGAAGATTTCGGCCGAGCTGAGAGGAAGCGTCTACTCCACTGAGGATAAGTGAGACACGCCTCTTGTCCAACAGTCTTGTAATCGTGTTGAATGCTTCGCCCGCAGAATAGTCCAGGTCGCTGACATGCCACAAGTCCAGGATCAAGAACTTGATAGGCCGGCTTCCAAAGGTAGCGTCATCGAGGAGACCCCTGATCTTCTCCTCGACACTCACAATAGTGCCAAAGAATAGGTACCCTGTTAATTTGATAATGTAAGTCTGCTGGCCGACATGGTTGAGATAGTGATGCTGCGAGGGGTTGCGTCGCACAGTCGATGAGACGACATCGCCGTCGAATGTAGCACGGATAGCGGACACTCTGGACGTTTGAATGACAAGCGACGCAAATGCAAGAACAATGCCTACGCCGATGCCCACGACAAAATCGTAGATGCCCATGACCAAAACAATAACAATAACAGTAAGATACTCTGCAAGCTTCAACTTCTTGCGAGGGAGCCACACTGCTTCCAGCAGCAGCTCGAAGCCTAGGTCAAAGATGAGAGTGCCAACCATCATAACAGGGATGTAGCCCATCATGCTAGGGCCAATTAGCATGACAGCAAATGTCAGTGCTGCCAGCATGTAGCCAGCTAGACGACGATTGCCGCCGGATCGTATCACGAACACAGTATTTGCGTAGACCAGGTAGTTTTGGATGCTTCCCATACAACCAGAAATGAAGTTTGAGTAGCCGTGCAACTTTAACTCTCTGTCCAGATCGGCATTGTCCTCGCCGGTATTTAGCGCCAAAGCAGGCACATTGATAGGGACATGCAGAATGCCAAAAAAGGTCAATGCAAGCATCGCAGGGATTACCTGGATAATGGCATCCCAATGGACAAGATCGAATCCTGCTCAACGTTAGTCAAAGTCACATATGAGCAGGTAATGAGCAACTCACGATAGAGAGTGTAAAAGTACCACCAAGGCTCCCCCGCTGGTGGTCCTCGGAAGATCCAGCCCTTGTCGCGAAGGTCATCCGTATGAAGGGCGTCAATGGCTGTGACAAAGATGTAGAAGACTACAGGAATAGCGAGGATAAACAGCGGCAGAAAATACTTTGAAGCACCTCTCGTTTGGCCGTAAAATAGGATGATGGCGAGAACAAGCGGGAATATCCATAGCAGCATCGTCTCTGGCTGTGTAAGCTGCTTCAAGGTGTCAAGATTGTACTCGATGTTTCCATCAAGACGCGCCGACACTTCGAGTCCGGTAGCAGTGAGGAAATAGCCAACACCACCAATGCAGCCAATCAAGATGTGGCGGGGGATGAAACCGACCATGAAGCCGAATTTGAACTTGCCCATGAGATAGAATACAAGACCTGTCACCATGGAGCTTATTGCGTATGAAACAATTGTTGTCGCAATAACAGCATCTGGGTTATCCTCGCCGACAGTGTCAAGAATCTTCTTAGCCATGTTGTGAAAGAAAGGAACGACCTCGATCAGCTCCGACCCGACTGCCCCCTTGAAGATGCTGCCAGTTGAAAAGACCAACTGAGAGATTATGGTGCTCACGTAATAGATGGAGATACCGGCAGATCCCAGATGAGAGAACAGAGGTGTGCCGAGGGGGAAAAGAATCATACCATATGACAGAGCATCCAGAATGTTGAGAAGAAGACCAACGGCGACAGCAGGCAGGCAAGACAGCGGGTCCAGGAAAACGTGCCGCGCCAGGGCTTTGCAATCCCATCTCTTAGGGTTCGTTGCGACTCTGACACCTTGAATCAAGGTAGATTTGACCTCGTAAGTCTGTTCGCGAACTTTGCCTAACCACTTGTGCTTCGGTGAGCGCTGCTGGCCCTCGAGGAGGGCCTCTGCTTCATAGCTAGATTCGGAAGAAGCAGAAAGCAATGGGGTATATTCAGTCGCGGGCTCCGCGATTGAGGGGACGTTAGTCGAAGCCCTTGAAGCCCCAGCAGCTCCAGTGCTACTAGCAGCACGAAGCGTCTCGGAAGCGATGGACTTGGAGCGATCAGCCCTGGGTGTTGTCTTAGTTTCCGTCTCTGGTGGAGATGCGCGCTTCAGGAGGTTGGCCAGTACGGAAGGCCCAGGAGCATCCTCGTCGCCCAGCTGCTCGGTGCGTTCGTCCGGTGAGACGGGCTCAGAGACTTCTGGGATAGCAGGGGAGCCACGCCGGAAGACGGGAACAGGATCAGCGTCATCTTCGGGGGTAAAGGCGTCGTGAATAGAGGATCGCGGGCGTTGAAGCAAGGCGCGTGCGCGTTGGGAGCCGTCGGAGAGAAAGTAGTTGGCTAATTCGGCAGTATCTTCACGAACTGTACGTGCGTTCTGGAGGCTGTCGACAGGAGCTACGTCGCGTTAGCATGGGACTGCATGATAGGGCAAGGAGCTTTTTGAGCTGCAAGAAAGCAGAGAGTACCACATACCCAAGTGCTCATGAGATACGCCGTGAATAAAAGACCGGATAGGCTCTCGGTGCGCCTGGCTGGAGGCAACCGAGGAAGAGAGCGCAGGCGGCACGGCCATAGGCTGGGAGCTCGACTGGGACTCATTGGTAGCGGTGCGAGCCAGATCTGTATGCGACGAGGATACGCTAGACGCCCTCTTCCTCCAGGAAGAAAATCCCGAGCCCGGATTGGACATTTCAAGAGGGCGTTGGCGCGTTGGCGCAGCTCAGGCCTGAGAACTAGAGGATCGACGATGGCCCTGTCGCTGAGCGAGCGCATGCGGCGGACGGCAACAAGCGGCAGGGTGTGAGAGGCGGCGGACGAGAGGCAAGTGCTAAAAGATTAAGACAATTGTCATGCTTGAAGAGCAAGGGATACCATGACCAAGGGAAAAAAAAATAAGAAAAGATGCTGATGGAGGACGCCGTTTGTTGGCTCCTGCAGGGTGCAAACGGAAGAGTTTCTTGGAGCTTGTTCAAGGCCTTGCCCGGTTCTATGACTTCTCCAATCTCCAGTGAGACTAGCGCTGAGCCAGGGCGGGGGAGCAGGCGTCGCTTGGCGGGAGCTGAAAGATAAGGACGACAACAACGTTTTGGGGGGGAGCTGTGGGAGGTGTCTACGAAATATACTTCGTATAAAAATGATGAAACCGGCCAAGTGGCTCCTTTATTGCTTTTGCCAGAATCATTATAGAAAAATGTTGACTTGACGTTGTAGTAATACGTTTTATCGTCCCTGCAGCCACCAGAATGATGGGATCGGGCAGTGGGGTCTTTGTGCCAAATGCCCGCTGGCTGATTGGCGTCTTGCCCGCTAAAAAGCACGACGAGGCCGCTATCGGTTTTTGCTGCAGGTCGCCTGAGACATCTCCACTGCAGCCCAGTGGCCGGATGCATAACTGGTATACCAGTACGGATAATCAATTCATATCTATTGCCGGAGAGCGAGCCATTGTACCAGTATGTACTTGAAAAGGTTCTCATCATGACCAGTCTCATGGTAATTACAGTTTTGTGGTTGTGATAGGTGGTCAACTAGTTAGTCTACTATCAGTAGCCAACTATCACCAGACAGCGTAAATCTCTCGGCAGTCTCCATCTACTTGCATTGATTGTGCTTATTAGGTTAAGCCACGCATCTCATGCGCGGATTGTGCGTCCATCTTATCAGCTGGCAGCAGGTTTTACGAACCATCCCCGTGGGTGCTCGACATGCTCTGGTGGCGCAATAATGATCACACGATCAATGGCCAGAATTCTCTGCAGTTGCTCTCCAGACACTACTGGTAGTAATGCCGTCTCATATCCCACCCCACAGCTGCAACAAGATTATTCACTCAGAGACATCACATTGTGACGATGTATACTGTCTATATTAAGTCGGACGCCGCAGTCTGTTCAACTTGTTGCGAAGAAAGTAAGCATCTGATGTCATTCTAGTGCCCATCGCATCACAACAACTGCATGAGACTCGTCACGTCGAGTGCTGATACAAGCAGCCTCAGTATATGGTCCCCCGCAAAGAGTGCACTGGCGTTGAATCGCCGTTGAATCTTCTTTTGAAGCGCAGCATCACTTGCCGTGTTACACAGCATTCAATCGCTTGTCGCAGAATGCATCCTTTGCCGAATACAGACTCACGGCTCGACTCCACCACTTGAATATCAAATCCATTATATTCTTTCGAAATTCATAACTCCGACCCATGGGATATATAGTTAAATTGTGATGGAGCTTGCTTTTCGTTCTTCTTCAACCAGTGTCGCCTCAATCGAGCTTTTGTAAATAGCCCTGCGCGATCAGTCTTTCCACATCGCCCTGCCGGACGTAAAATTGACTGTTCTTGGTCAAATTGATTGCACTACATCCACAGGCAGCCCATAGTCAGTCGACTTACACACCGACTCGAGTCTCGTCAAGCCAAACTTACCCGTATTCCGTCTGTATCTCGCCCGCGTCCTTGAGAACACGCACGTCGATGAACAGGTCCCGCGGCGGCTGCAAACTCCCCGTGAGATCGACATCCGTCCATTGACCCTTGTACGCCGCCAGCAGATCACTGTACTGCCGCACGTAGTCCTCCTCCTGAGGGCTTAGGCTGCTCGTCGACCCTCCCTCGCCCGCCGCCACCGGCAGGCCGCCCCCGCCCGGGTCGCGCACCTGCTGGCCCGAAAGGTCCGCCACGTCGGAGCCGTTCCAGACGAGCTCCTCCAGCTTGTCCGTCCGCGTTCGGTGGTACGCCAGCAGGCACCGCTTGTTGCGCCGCATCGACAAGTGATTCACCAGCAGCGTGCACGCTACCGCCGGGTCCGCCGCCGGGTCAAACGAGCCTCGAAACGGCTCCAGCAGGTCCGCCACATCCTTTTCCAGATCGCGCACCTCGCGCGTCACGGCGCGCACAATCTCGGTCTGGTACGGGGGCAGGTGCGCCAGGTTTTGTGTCCGCTTCGCATGCTGGGCCTACATGTTGCGCGCGGGGGCATCAGCATCTGTAAACAGGCTAAAGATCCATGTTTAGTTTGCAGTCCGCAACTTACCAGTTTGACTCCCAGATCACCGTACATTGTGGCGCAATGTCGTATAGATAATCATGACAGAATGATGAAACGGCCAAGTAGGTTGCAGCTTTCGAGTGGACGCGCTTGGCTGACATTGGCACGCGTCTGCCAATCAATTTCTAGGTACCCCGCCACCTTGGCAATTGCCTGGGTCGGTACGGATACTACCTCGAGCTATCCATGACCCCGCCATTGCGCAACAAGGCGGCTGATAAGTCCCAACGTTGGTACCTCACACGTTTATTGCGCCCAATCACGACAAACACGAGCATCGCGGGCGACATCACTAGCAAAAATAGTCCGTCAGATTGCAGTTCAGGTATTTTTTTGTGCAGTCTATGATAAATGTAATGGTTTTGATTTTGATTCTTTTTCGTCATAGCCGGACCCCGCATCCATAGCCCAAATCATTAGGCATCAATTCATCGGAGTCATCATATCCCACCCATCGTTCCTCATTACATCTGTACCTGCAGACAAGTATTTAACAGCTCGGAAAGCTTATAGCTTCTGCATAGCAGCGATGTCCGAGGACTGGACGTAGTCCTCAAAATCCTGGATCTGCTCCTGGAGCTCGTCCAGGGAGATCTTCTCGTCCTCGACGACGAGGTTGATCTGAAGTTTCCTGATACCGAAACCAACGGCAACAAGCTTAGAAGCACCCCAGACCAGACCATCCTTCTCAATGCCACGGACAGCAGCCTCAAGAGCAACCATATCGGTCTCATCGTCTAATGGCAGGGTTAGCACTCGGTTGACAATACCCAGTACAGCAATGCTGGTTCAACTTACCCCAGGGCTTCACGTCCATGGTGACGACAGACTTGGCAATAGTCTTGGGCTTGGCAGACTTCTTCTCACGGTAGGCAGCGAGACGCTCCTCACGGATTCTGACAGCCTCGGCATCCTCCTCCTCATCGTCAGAGCCAAACAGGTCGACATCGTCGTCGTCCTCAGCCTCAGCACCCTTAGCGGGGTTGATGGTGAGGTCACCAGACTCGGGACCGTAGGTAGAGTAGGCCTTGGAGGGGTCACCAGGGAGAGTGGCGAACTCGCTCTCGTGGCTGGCAATGTGCTTGTACCATCTGGCGGCGTTGGGGTACTTATCGGCGGCAGGGGCGGTGCTGAAGGCCTTGAAGACGGCAACATCAGCCTGCGAGGGGCCGTAGCTGTCCAGACTGTTAGTATGCTCTGCCTGGAAGCTTCTGGCGGGGTATCACAAAGCAATGGGTTGAGCAAGGCATTTGTTCAGAGATGCATTTCTGCTTGTTGTTTCGTCTGTCGGCGGGTCTTGAGTCCGCCTCCGAAACACGGACCAATTGTTCTCATCATGTAAAATGCGTAGGGATATTGGAATGCGAGGCAAGGCCAGAGAGCCGGGAAAATGACTTACCCTACGATGTAGGAGCGGGTAGCAACCCAGTTGTTGAGCACTGGCAAGCATGGTCAGTGGCTGTGGCGGTGTGAATAGACGCTGAGCACTGCAAGGGACATACTGGTAGCTCCAGCATCGGTGAGGAGATCAGCGAAACCCATTTTGACTGTGAAGAGGAGTACGTCGAGACGAAAAATTAGAAGAGAGGTGAGGAGAAGAAATAGGAGGAGATGGTTGTCTGGTCGATGTGGTAGGTGGGGTTGAGGATTTTTTTTTACCAAATTACGGCGAGGGGCCACTTGTGGCTAGATGGAGGGACCAGGAAGGTGCATCAGCTTGGGTTGTTCGGGATAAATATCGGCCCGCAGCAGGACTACCTGAAGCTTGTGCTGGGAGGCTGCTGGCGGGTCGCAAGGGTACTACCTAGGTAGGTGCTACCGTGCTAGCAACCTGAGAGCTCCATCTTAGTACGTAAGAGCAGCTGGAGCCTACTATCCAGCGCCACCACATACCAACAACTTCAACCGCCATCCTTCATCGACGCCGCCAAGAATCTATCTCTGCGAATCTTCCTACACAAAGTAATCGCAATTATGCCCACACCACTCATCAACTTCAAGGCGGGTCGGTGCGAAGTCGACGTATGTTTTAACGCCGCGACAGCTTCCAATTGTTTGATTGCTAACGGCCGCCGCTTCAGACCAGCTCCGGCCGTCCGTACAAGGTGAAACCCCAGCCCGAGCCTGGTTACATTTCTCTCTATTATGAGGATGGTAAGCAGGACAAGTCCTGGTTTTGATGTACGCGCCCTCTGACCCGGGTCACAGAACTCATTAAATTCGTCTGGCGAAAGCGCGACCAAGATCTCGACGAACCTGACCTCGACCTTGTAATGGTCCCCGCGGACGGCACATTTGCCCCGTACGAGTATAAAACAACCCCTCAGCCGACATCAAAGACAAATGGTCGCATATTCGTACTCAAATTTGCGTCATCTTCACAGCGCTACCTCTTCTGGCTTCAGTCAAAACACCAGGGCACCGACGCCAGCTACCTAAGCCCTCGTGACCTCGCGCTTGGCTCGCTTGTGGACCGTATTCTGCAAGGCGAAGAGCTCTCGGTCAACCTGGAAATCAACGCTATCCGCGACCTCAATAACGGGCCCGACGATGATGATGACGAAACCATGGAAGACGCCGAAGGCCAGAACACAGGATCACGCCAACGTCACGGCAGTGGCGGGGCCGGTGCCGGTGCCACAGGAGGGGATGTCAGAGAAGAGGGTGAGCAATCACGAGAAGGCGGTTCTGATGGTGCGAGAGCGTAGGTATACCCACTCTCATCTCCGTGTTGCCCGTTTGCGCCGGAAGCGACATACTTCACTTGGCCACGATGTAATAATAGATTCTTTTTTTCCTTTGTGGTAAAGATAGAATGCAATTGGCGTGAAATGCTATAAAACTTGCCACGCCCCAGGAACTTTCGCTGACGTTTTCTGCCAGAGCCCCGAATGATGCAACAGATGCGAGCGCCGCCGTTCAGAGATTCTTAAGCTCCATCTCGGGAGTCAGCCTACCAAGCGGTGCAGGTCAGAGTCAGCACGCTGATCTGCCATACCCCTATCTCAATCATCTCCTACCTACGTCAATCACCGTTCCCATGGTAAACGAAGCATCGGAAGATTTGATCAACTCACTTCTCGACTATCTGCCCCCCTCAATCATTCTCATGGCCGCAGATGCTTCAAGTGGCGAGAACAGCACAACAGAGCCCAAGCCAGCGGCTGTTGAGGCGGCAAAGGCGGCGCTATCTATGCCCCAGAAGCGAGCATTAATTACAAGGGTGCTGCGCAGCCCCCAGTTTCACCAGGCCCTTGGCGCGCTGACGATGGCCTTGCGGGACGGTGGATTGCCCACCATCGCTGAAGCTCTTGGGGTCAATCTTGAGAATGGTGGCTACATTCAGCAGGGCGGAATGCCGTTGGGCGGTGGCCACGCAGTCAAGGCCTTTGTCGACGGTATTGCCAAGTCAGCCAAAGAGCAGCAGTAGTGAGAACAGGTTTTAACTTGGAAACAGGCAAGGCTGCGTAGCTATAATAGCCGCTCCTACTAGAACTAGAATATGTAAAAACTGGATATGAAAATTCAAGCCAAACTTGAAAAGTACAGGCATGTGAATACCGTTGCACATGGCCATTTTCTGGGAGCTAGTTGGGTGTTTCCAGATGCTTGTTTGAAATGGCAGCCCCACGCATTCCACCAGCCTACCCAGAGATCTGCTACCTGCGCCGGAAGCTTTCTTCAACAACACAGTGACGAGAATTCGAGCATATCTGGGCGCGCAATTGCAAGTCGGAATTCCGCAGTCATGGATCCACCTTTCCCTACCGACGTGCAGGAATTCGACAGCGATGACCGCATCTCTTTCTCAAAGCTCGACAGCAAGTTCATAGCTGTCCGGGACGATGGCGCCGAATTCGAGTTTGACGCCGAGCGCCGCGCATGGCAGCCATTAGATGAGCAGACACTAGACGAAACCGAAATGAATCAAGATACACCACAAAAACGCGAAGGAACCGGAGCTAGAAAGAGAGGGCACGACGACGAAGACAATGGGTCCGAGGTAAGCAGGAAGAGTGTTGCATGACACTGTCAACATCTACCCAGAGTGTAACACTGGCGCGCAAAGGTACTGACTACGTAAATGCAATCACAGGACTCGAAAAAGCTGAAGCGCCCGCCCAAGAAGCCCAAGGCGGCGCCGCAACCGAAACAAAACACGGCTGTTTACGTCACCGGCTTGCCCCCCGACGCGACAGTCGATGAAGTTCACGAGCTCTTCTCGCGCAAGGGCGGCGTCATTGCCGAGGAAATAGATAGCGGCGCCCCGAGAATCAAAATGTACAACGACGCAGACGGCACCTTCAAGGGCGATGCGCTCATTGTATTCTTCAAGCCCCAGAGCGTGGAGATGGCCATTATGCTGCTCGACGATACCGACTTTAGAATAACCGCCAACGGCACACGTCAAGGGCGAATCCGGGTCCAAGAGGCAGACTCGAGCTACAAAAAGGTGCAGTACGACCAGGACGGTCAGAGCAAAGGCAAGATGGGTAGTGCCAACAACGCTACGAAGAGCGACAACGGCAATGGCGAGCGCCGTCCGCCGACCAAGGACCGGCAAAAGATTATTAAAAAGACGCAAAAGATGGACGCTAAGCTGGCGGATTGGAGCGACGACGACGGGCCCGCGATTGCGCCTGCCAACCCGAAAAAGGACAAGACGGTGGTGTTGCAGCACATGTTTACGCTGCAGGAGCTCGTCGACGATCCGGCGGCGCTGCTTGAGATTAAAGAGGATATACGGGAGGAGTGCTCGAAGCTCGGGACGGTGACGAGCGTCGTCCTATACGACGAGGAGGAGGACGGCATCGTGACGGTCAGGTTCAAGGACGCAGAGTCGGCCCTGGCATGCATCAAACTCATGCACGGGAGGAGTTTTGGCGGGATGAGGGTGGAGGCTGCGCTGGCAACCGGAAAAGAGGGCTTTAAAAAGTCCAAGGCGAACAACGATGATTTCTCTGACTAGATTCCGGGTAGACGGCGTTCCCCCGTGTACAATATTTGTTTTTGTTAGATTCGAATCTCATTGACAGAGAACAAGATGTTTCGCATTCGACAGATGCCAATTCTGACTGGTTTGCTTTCTCATCACCGTTATACTATCGTGTTGATTCACTGTGATGGCGGCCACATTCTTCGTACTCATGCCCTGCCGTGTTTTATGAGAAACCTGGCAAAATACGATACTTGGGACGGACTTCTCTGCATATCTTTCTCTTCTCAAACTCATGGCCAAAAATGCGCGCCCGATATTCCATTTGGAAATGACGTCCTCGTTGTGCATCCTGGCCGCCAAAGCGTTGCCATGCCAACCGTGTCCCGCGCCCAATCAGTTGATGATCAAGGAGTAGACATGAGGCGGAGATTCCCCTGCCCTATTATGCCCATCTAGCAAAACGTCCTCTTAATTCTTCCGATCTTTTGCATTCCAGTCACCTACTATAAAAAGCACATAGCTAGTCGCCCGAGTTGTTTTCCATTCAAAGAACTGGTTTGGCGCTACGTACCTATCCATTGTTAGTGCGGCTCAAGCACCCCAAGACATCGGAGGAAGTGGGCATTCGATTACTCGGAGATCTGTCGCTGCCTGCTTTTTAGTGTGCAGTCAAACATTGGTCTTATTGGATGTACTTCTGACATTGACACTTCTAGAGCAGCCAGACGAGAGAATAGAAAGTATGGGACTGCTATCAGATGCGCTGCGACCGCGGCAGCAACAACAATTGCCAGTGTACCAACCGCCCGGCTCCCCGTCGAAAGAGCGCTACTCCGACGATGAAGATGATTACTACTACTCCGACGAAGATGACAGCCCTTCGCCGTCGTCACGGCCGAGCCACTCCGGTTACAGCTCGCGGAGCGTCTCAGACACGATGGGCAGCAGCGGCGGCGCCGCGCTGCTCTTGCCGAAGAGGCCCAAGAACACGTCATTCACTGGATTCTTCAGCAGATTCCGCTTTCGGTTGCCGACAAAAGTGACGCGCTATGTGCTGCTCGTTGTCATGGGCACCACGCTGCTCTTCATCTTCTCGTTGGTACGGGCCAGTCAGGTGGAGAACTGGAAAGTCGTTAATGGCAAAGTCCCGACACGGCCAGCACCTCCGCCGGCGTGGGAAAAGTTTCCTTTCTTGGAGCGGTACTATGGCGGAATCCGGACGTTGGTGCCGCTCAACGAGAGCGAGCCAGAATACCCTCGCGAGAACGAACCTGTTTCTCTGGGAGGCCCCGGTTCTGGGGAGGAGGAAGACAATAAGAATGAGGGAAGATCCGAGACAAAGATCGATGAGAGGGAAGAGACCATCGAAAAGAAGGCGGTGCCTCCGAGCACGGCTTGGAGCAACTATCGCCATCGGTCGGTAGAGCCCAATGTGAAGGAGTGCTTCATTGATACGGCGAATCAGATTCGGGTTCCCGAGCTCCGGTACTACACTGGTCGACCCCATGGCTTCCCGAATCACATCGGCGGCTCCTACGAGTTGCTCAACCTGCCAGAAGACATTTGCTTTGAGCGATATGGCCGCTATGGTCCCTATGGCTTTGGCTACTCCTCTCGTATGGGTGGTCTCGGTACCGGCGAGCACAGCGAAAATGAAGGAGCTGAGCTGGTCTGGGACAGCAGACCGCATGTTGATTTTGGGGAGGTGGATTGGGCAGATGCCCAGCGTCGCTGCTTGCAGTCCAACGCGCACAGATTCAAGGCAGTACCGACAAGAAAGACCGGTCCTCAGGGTTTCATCAATGCCGTGCCCGAGACTGATAGGAAGCAGAAGCGTGAAGAGACCAAGGCTGACGCGCCTACTCCATCTGCAATGGAGGACGGTAAGGCAACGACTGAAGCTACAGAGAGTGCTAGCAGTGACAGTATCACGAAGACGGGACGAACCGCTATTGTCTTCCGCTGCTGGGACGAATTCTTTTTCCGCGAGGACGACATTGCCAACCTGAGATCTATGATTATGGAGCTCTCTCTTGGCTCTGGCGGTCGATACGACGTGCACCTCCTTGTTCAGGTCAAGAATGATGCTGCCCACCCCGTCTGGGCGGATCAAGAAGTCTACGAGAAGCGAATCCGTGACGTCATTCCTAAAGAGTTCCAAGGCCTCGTTACGTTATGGACTGAAACACAGATGCTCTCACTCTACCAGGGCATTCACGACAAGTGGACGGTCGGACCGGAGCACTCGGTCCACGGCTCCTACCGCGGACTTGTCATGGCCATGCAGCACTTTGCCTACCTGCACCCCGAGTACGACCATTTTTGGCACTGGGAGATGGATGTTCGCTACACCGGCCACTACTACGACCTGCTGACCAAAATCGAGTCGTGGGCCAAGGAGCAGCCGCGAAAAGGTCTTTGGGAGCGCAACGCACGATTCTACGTTCCCGCGACGCACGGCTCGTGGGACGACTTCAAGCACCTCGCGCGCGTGCAGACCGAGACAGGCACGCTCTCGGCGGACAATGTCTGGGGCAACCTGCCCAAGCTCGACGAGGACGAGCCGCAGCGGGCCCGCAAAGGCGACCGGTCCGTCTGGGGCCCGGTGCGGCCCGGCGACGAGAACGACTGGTTCGAGTACGACGACGACCCGGTGCCGCCGACGACGTACGAGAGCGACAAGTACCAATGGGGCGTCGGCGAGGAGGCTGACTACATTACGCTCAACCCCATATTCAACCCCGAGGGCACGACGTGGGGCCTACGCGATGACATTACCGGCTTTAACGAGTCGCAGCCACCGCCGCCGCGGCGCGCGAGCATCATTACGACGTCGCGCATGAGCCGCCGGCTGCTGCTGTCGATGCACCGCGCGACGACGCTCAAAAAACAGTTTGCCTTTGCCGAGATGTGGCCGGCGACGACGGCGCTGCACCACGGATACAAGGCCGTCTTTGCACCGCACCCGCTCTTCGTAGACCGCCGCTGGCCCGTCGAGTACCTGGCCGGCACGCTGAACGCGGGCCGCAACGGCGCCGCGGGCGGCGCCCGCGCCAGCGTCTACGGCGCGCGCGAGCACAACCTCCGCGGCCTCTCGTGGTTCTACAACACGGGCTTCGCGCCCAACCTGTACCGTCGCTGGCTCGGCCTCCGCGTCAACAATGACGGCGGCGACGCGTTTGAGAAGACGGAGGACAGGAGCAGGCTCGGCGCCGGCGCCGGCGTCGGCGGCATGTCGGGCGGCGAGGGGCGCATGTGCCTCCCGCCGATGCTGCTGCACCCGATCAAGGAGGTTGAGCTCGCGGTCGAGGCGCCTCCGGAGGAAGGCGAGGAGGCACCCGAGTCGGACCCTACAGCATAAGAAAAATCAAGAAGGAAACCAAGGATACCCCTCCTCTTGTCTGTTTTTTTTTCTTTCTACAAAATTGTTTGTCAGGTTGAGCGTATATGCTGTTCCTGTTTGTACATGGTGTACACGTTTGCTGATGTGAAGAATGTTTATAATGTCGAATAAATGCATCTATACCATGACATCTTGGACATGATGATGAATAATAAATACATGTACGCATGCGTGCGCCGAGAGAGAATTGCGCCGAGATTGAAATGTAATGATTCTGCCTCCTGTTCAAACAAGTAATCTGTACATTTAATATCCATCTTTCTCGCATAGCCTGCGAGTACAAAGGCCTGCCCAAAATCCTCAACGCTTCCTCTGAGATATTTTTTTCATCCCATCATTGTCCCTTTGTTTATACGCCTGCTATGTGTGGTTTTCCTCGCAACAAGCTGTAGCAGCAGGTTGCGGGTAATTAATAAAAAGAGCTGATTCCGTATAGCTTGGAGATTATATGCTCCTTGTATCTGATCCTCCTGAGTTCGGAGAATCTCTCTTTGGTCGTGTTTGCTGACAAGGAAGAAAAAAGACGTGAATTTTCCCTTAATCCTTGTTTCTACAAAGATCCCTTTCTACCAGCTCATCATCCATGACATTGAGTGGCAGAGGTTTAAACCACACGCTTGACTTCAAAGAAGCGGCGGAGCCACCAGACCTGGAAGAGGGACTCGCCGATGACGACGCCAATGACGAAGAGGTTCCACCACTTGACGCGACCGTTTGTGCTCTCGGCGGTGTTGCGGTGAGTGCGTTCGCGAAGGATGATATACTGCTGCTCGTCCTTGACCTCGGCGAGGAGGTTGGAGAGGCGCGTGACTGGAATGTTGTTGTTAGTAAAAGACGTGGGATGGTGACGAGGCGAGACGCAATCCACGCATACCTTCGGCTTCCAGAGGATCGGACTTGTACTCGGACTCGCTGACGTAGACGACGCCGTGGACGTTAAAGGAGACCTCCTTGCTGTTGGCGCCCCAGTGCTGGTTGCCAAAGCAGTAGGTGTATTTGCCGTCGTACTTTGCGTCGAAGCTGTGGTCGCCGTTGGAGACGGACTTTTCGTTCATTTCGTACTGGCCGACGGGGTTGGTGATCTGCGGGGATAAAGGATTAGTTGTGACTCGAGTCGTTGGCGTGAGAGGTGTAAATTGGCATCTGCCTGGCAATTGAGAAATCCCAAAAAGTGACCGTCAAGAACACATGGACAACTCCTTCAAGACGGATGTGGGCAATTGCTGGCCAGGCAGACACGGTTCACACTGCCACGGGGTAGGCGTACCCAAAAGTCAATGTCGAGGTTGCCTGCGCTGCCAAACTCGCGGTCGCCAACCTGGTAGGTGACGCTCATCTTGTCATCCTTGTGGAGGCTCTCGTAGAAGCACTCGAGGCCGTGGGCCGGCAGGACAATGTTGTGCGCCGAGGCGGTCGAGGCGGCGACGGCTGCGACGAGGAAAGCCCTCGTGGCGGAGAGGAAGTGCATAATCGAGGAGGGTTGTGGTGATAGGATAGGAACAAGAAGAAAAAAATGGAAAGAGAAGTGAGGCGATGCGCTCGCGCGGAATGGGATGAAGAGTGGGCTTGGAGAAAGGGAAGCTCTGGCTCCTGGGTTGAGACGTGGATCCACGCACGTTATCGCGAATTGACACCTTTTCGCCAGACCAGCTTGGGCAACTTACAGTTGAGCCACGGTTGAGCCACTGTTGAGCCACTTCCTCCATTTTTGCAGTGCCATGGCCCATCAGGAGCTTGAGCGGGCGGTCGCCGGGAAGCGCCCCAGTTCTGCCAGGGGCACGGAGGCGGTCGGTACTGGAGCAGTACCTGCCGGAGGCCTATTTTGGTGCAACCGCTGGTGCAGTCGCGTGCTCAGTGCATGTCGCCGTGGAGTACAGTGGCGAGAGAACATTGGAAGTTTTTTCCTACTACCAGTAAGGTACCTACCTAGGTATCTGGCTGCCGCCCCCCCCTATTTATCTCCAGCGCCCACTTTCGCTTGGGTTTAGGCGTCTGTCTAATGGGAAACCAACCGCTATTTAGAATACGCGGAAAATTCAGGGGGCAGATAGCCTGCGCGTTACGGGGGTTTACAGGGGCTCGATGAGTTGTCTGATAGATCTCGGGGCCTGAAGGTAGGTAGGGGGGTTCCTGTCAGGCTGTCATTGATCATTGATGGTCAGTGAAGGAAGGGGTGGCTGCCATCTTGTGTCGCCTTTGCTTTTTTGCCTGAGAACCGGGCTTGGCTACCTAGGTAGGTATCTGGCTCTCCCTCTGCAGTGTGGTGCTCTGCTCTGCTCTGCTCTGCTCTGCTCTGCTCTGCTCTGCTCTGCTCTGCCTACACCGACAAAGCCTCCCACGCACCCCCCCCCCCAAAACATTAAACTCACCACCATCCAACATCGTTTTTGTTGTTTCTGCGTATTGCCTCTTCTACCGCCCCCGGCTTCCCACGACGAACATTGACGAAAGAGTGAGTTGGCCCGCCACCCTTCCTCATCCTCATATATCGCCCTGCCCGCATCTGCCGCTTCATCCTGCTGTCGTTCTTGCTTGTCACTTGAGGTTGCCTTCCGCTCTCTCGCCTGGCCTTTGCTTGCGATGCTCCAGAAAGCGGCCCTCCTGGCCCCCCCACACAGCACCCAAACAGGACACCCTCGCACGCCGGTCCGTTCAGCAGCTGCCTGATCCAACAGATGGCTTTATTCTGCGGCCTGGACATTGTTCGAACCCGACTGCGTTGCCTGGCGAATTATAGGTTCCTGTGCGTGTGCTCGGGCGAGGTGGTGCGCGAGGCACATGTGTCCTCTGTGCTGCCGTTGGGATAAATGGTCCAGCATTGCGCGTACACGACAGACTGCTAGTCAGCAAGTGAGAGCAGAGGCATCAATTCTGCACTCAATCGTTTCCATCCTTGACACAAAATTTTATCAATTCCCCTTTGCTGTTCTCCTCCTATCGCGCATTGATAACTCAGCTGGCGTCATTGCTTGATCGGAGAGCGGGCCTGAAAAACCCCTCCTTAGTTAAGCCATCCTCCGCCGCTAAACTAACCCGTGGCAACTAGGACACTTCTCTTTCTCTCCCTCGTCAAATCATCCCACCAAAGCCACAACTCAACTCACGTCCACCTTTCCCGCTGAAAGCGTTGTCGTAGGCTCCGTCGCCAAAGTCGCAATCATGGGTCTCGCTTTTTCCAAGTTGTTCGATAAGTTGTGGGGGAAGAAGGAGATGCGAATTCTCATGGTCGGTCTCGATGCCGCTGGTAAAACCACCATTCTCTACAAGCTCAAGCTTGGTGAGATTGTCACTACTATCCCTACCATCGGTACGCCCTCTCGATTCCCTCTGCCGAGCCGGCGCGCAATTTATCGCCAATAAAGCGCGCGTCTGCGTCCTTCTCGGTCTCGGCTTCCCCTTCTCCACCAACTAACCCGCCACCCCCCTAGGCTTCAACGTCGAGACCGTCGAGTACAAGAACATTCAGTTCACCGTCTGGGATGTCGGTGGTCAGGACAAGATCCGTCCCCTCTGGAGACACTACTTCCAGAACACCCAGGGTATCATCTTTGTCGTCGATAGCAACGATCGTGACCGTATCGTTGAGGCCCGCGAAGAGCTTCAGCGCATGCTCAACGAGGACGAGCTCCGCGACGCCATTCTCCTGGTCTTTGCCAACAAGCAGGATCTTCCCGTACGTCTTCTCCCGCATCTTGCGCGCGCCTACGTGCCTTGCAGTATTTTCAAACTAACTCTTGCGCTTACAGAACGCCATGAACGCTGCCGAAATCACCGACAAGCTCGGCCTCCACAGCCTGAGACATCGCGGCTGGGTACGTCCATCTCTCTCTGCGCAGTCATCGCTCTACCCGCCCCCACGTCATTTTTCTGCTAACCGGCATCGCAAAACAGTACATTCAGTCCACCTGCGCCACCTCTGGAGATGGCCTGTACGAGGGTCTCGAGTGGCTTGCCACCACCCTCCGCAAGGCCGGCCATCAGTAGAAGAACAATTGAGAAGCCTTCTGATCAGCCTTTCGCCTTCTCCATCCTACTACATTGTTTCGTACCCTCTCGCATCGATTTCCATTTCAAAAATCGAAGGATTCGATTGTAATTTGCAAACTTGTATCGGTCAACAAAATCGAAATTAGTTCATAAACACTGTCGAATGTCTTCATTCGATGCCCCCTCCGCCTGCTTGTTTCGCCCTGATCTCCTTTGGTGTGTGCCCTGAGCTCCATGTAGCTAGAGCAGCCTCTTGCTTTTTCATTCTTCTCCTTCTCTCTACAATTGCATTCTTGTTTGGGGGAAACCACGCATCTGTCGAATCTTGCGTTTTAGGGCGTACTCTTTTTTTCGGCGTACAGACTAAAAAAGGGAGTCTTTGGATTGTCTTGACACCAATGGAAGGAAACATGGGCAGTCAGTTGATGGCAATCGAGGCATCGACTAAAATGGAAATGATGGTGCAGAAACGTATGGCTAGTCGTTGGAGGAAAGAGGTTCGATTAGGTTCTCGAAATGATTCAACGCGGGTGTCATGAAGTTCCAAACTTTTTAGATGCGGTGTTTGCTTTGGTCTGGTTCACTTTTTTCTCTTTTTAAACTTTTCTTTTCCGCAGAAAGATGGCAAAAAAATCAACCCAAAAGTTTCCTGTTCCAAGTTTACTTTTTTTTTTTTTTTTTTCAACCGCTGCTAGACCTTTCCAAACGACTTCTTCTCTCCTCACCTATACTGGGAGAGCAGAATGCGTCTGTAAGACGAATCAGAGAGGTAACACAAGACGAGCACAAAGTTAAGCTAAATCAGAGGGATCATTCAAAACGAGCACAAAAGTTGACGCTATACCAATCATTGCCAAGGCTGTCGGGCAGCTGCACGTGAGCACCCGCTTCCCATGACCTGCTGGTATTTAGACCTGCCAAACTGGGACATTCACATGCTCAGGGTGTGCAGAAGTAACGAGTTCGGAGTGTTTTTGATTATGTGCATCCTTCTATATCCATGGGTATCAACAAAAAGAGGAGTAGTCTGGTACTAGTACAAGCAACCTCTTCTCCAAAACAAAAGCATTTCTCCTAATCCAAAAAGTAATAATATTATACAAAGCAATTACTCAAACAGTATTGATTCAGCGTGATTCTGTGTGATTGTCAGACTCAAGCAGACTCGGCCGCCGGTGCAGTCTCTGCCGGCGTCGTATTCACAACGTCGAGGCCCGACCCGTCGTCCTTGATGCGCACTATCGCCGTCTCGCCCATCTTGAGCCTGCCGCGGATAATCTGATCCGCGAGGCCGTTGGCAATCTCGTTGGTGATGAGACGGTTGAGCGGGCGCGCGCCGTACTTGGGGTCGTAGCCGCGGTCCGCGAGCCAGTCCCTGACGTCCGGGCCGACGGCCAGGACGATGCGGCGGTCGTCGAGGCGCTGCTGCAGCTCCTTGAGACGAATGTCGACGATATCACGGATAGCGCCGCGCGCGAGCCGCTTAAAGAGGATAAACGAGTCGATGCGGTTGAGGAACTCGGGCGGGTAGGCGTGGCCGACCACGTCCATGACGGCGGCGCGCACCGAGGGTTCCACCTCGCCGCTCGCATCCTCCTTGTACGGGTGCATGGGGTCCTGGCCGACGAGGATGTGGGCGCCGAGGTTGGACGTGAGGACGATGATTGTGTTGCGAAAGTCGACCTTGTGGCCCTGCGCGTCCGTCAGGTAGCCTTCGTCGAGCACCTGCAGGAGGAGGGCCGAGATATCGCGGTGCGCCTTTTCAAACTCGTCAAAGAGTAGCACGGCGTAAGGCTTGCGCCGCACCGCCTCGGTGAGCTGTCCGGCATCCTCGTAGCCTACGTAGCCCGACGGCGCGCCAATGAGCCGCGACACGGTGTGCTTCTCCTGGAACTCGGACATGTCGAAGCGCACCACGGCCGACTCGGTCGAGAAGAGGAACCCGGCGAGCTTCTTGCAGAGTTCCGTCTTGCCGACGCCCGTCGGGCCGAGGAAGAAGAACGAGGCCAGTGGTTTGTTCTCGCCGCTCAGGCCCGCGCGCTGCAGACGGACCGCGTTGGCGACGGCTTTGATGGCATCGTCCTGGCCCTTGACCGATTCGCGGAGGCTGTCCTCCATGTGCACCAGCTTCTCAATGTGGCCCGAGGTCAGCTTGGAGACGGGGATGCCGGTGATGCGGGAGACGACCGCGCCAATGTCGTCGGCGGTGACGCTGTCGTGGATGAGGGTGCTATCGCTGGGCTGTTCTTGTTCAGACTCCGAGGGCAGCTTCTGCTCCAGATCTGGAATGACGCCGAAGCGAAGCTCCGAAGCACGCCCAAAATTGCCGGTACGCTGGGCCTGGTCCAGTTCGAATCGGGCCTTGTCGAGATCTTCTTGGATCTTCTTGACGGCCTCGAGCTCCGACCTTTCCTTGTCCCACCTAGCGTTGAGTTCGGAGATTTCTTCCTGGTACTTCTTGAGCTCCTGCTCGAGCTTCTCTCGTCGCTCCTTGCTGGCAACGTCCTTTTCCTTACGCAGACTCTCCAGCTCAATCTGGATCGTCATAATCTTGTGGTCGAGGTGCATGATGTCCTCCGGTTTTGATTCGTGCTGCAGCTTGAGGTGACTGGCAGCTTCGTCCATGAGATCAATCGCCTTGTCGGGCAGAAATCGATCCGTGATGTAGCGGTTTGATAGAGAGGCGGCAGCTACGAGAGCGCCATCGGTAATGCGAACACCGTGGTGCACCTCGTACTTGTCTTTGATGCCTCGCAGAATGCTAATCGTGTCTTGCACAGTCGGTTCGTTAACAATGATAGGTTGGAATCGTCGTGCCAAGGCAACATCCTTTTCGATGACTCGATATTCCGCGAGAGTTGTAGCACCGCAGCACTGCAACTCTCCACGAGCGAGTGCGGGCTTGAGCAGGTTGGAGGCATCGATAGAGCCCTCTGCCTTGCCGAGACCGAGCAGCGTATGAAGCTCGTCAATGAAGAGGATTACTTGGCCTTCAGCCTTTTGTACTTCGTCGAGCACCTTCTTCAGTCGCTCCTCAAAGTCACCGCGGAACTTGGCACCAGCGATGAGGGAGCCGAGATCCAAAGTAATGACTCGTTTGTTCTTGATGCTCTCGGGGACGTCGCCATTAATGATGCGCAGCGCCAGTCCTTCCAACACAGCCGTCTTTCCGGTACCGGCATTGCCAATCAGCACCGGGTTATTCTTTGTTCGTCTGGAAAGAATTTGAATGGTTCGTTGAATTTCGGCATCGCGGCCGATGACGGGGTCTAGTTTGCCGTCGCGGGCACGAGCTGTCAGGTCAACACCAAACTGCTCCAGGGCGGGCTTCTCCTCCTCGCCGCTCATGTTCATGCGATGTGTTCCGCCAGGAGGATGGGGGCCTCGCCCGCTTGCATATGTTCGTGCGACCATTGTCGGCAAAAGCCGCGCAGAGGCCGGGCTTCGAGCCAGAGCTCTTGCGCCGGCAATAGCGGCAGGTCTGTATGTTCGCGCCGCGGCACCAGCTAGGCGCTGGGCCGACGTTATTATTTGTCGTCGAGCTTGCATTTTTGGTAGAAAGCTTAAATGTTATAAGGAGTCTCGAAAGAAAGGATCAAGGATCAAGCCATTGCTTTCCCACGAACTTTGGAAGGCGTGCAATATCTAGTCCTCGCATCAGGTGTTGCTGGAAGCTCTACGACTTTCTAGTGGAGCCGCGAGCGTTCGCGCACCTTCCGCCACCTTGAAAACCGTCCGTCCGAGGGGCGATAGCAATAATAAGCCCCAACAGCTCAGCCGCATTTTTATGACAGGCATGACTAGCGCGCACCGAAATTGCATATCTTATCGTCACGTGTAGCCAGCCCCGTACCCGCACACCGGCTGGGCAGGGCAGGTACGTACCGGTGCCGTAAGCGGCTTAGTGCCAGAGGGTTCACATTTTGCTTCCCACAAACTCGCCTAGCGGCTTTCACAAAGAAATCTAACATTCTGGGCCGACCATCACGAACGTGTCTTCCCTTTCCTTACCTCTCCACACCTCGATACCAGACACAACCAGAGAGTCAAAATGTCGACAAAGCCCACGTCCAAGAAGTTCGGCAAGTCGACCCGGGAGGTTCCCGCGGCTGCGGACAAGGCGAAGAAGTGGTACAATGCCGACGACGAGTCTGAGCCTAAGCAGGTGAGTTTGCTGATGGCAGTGACATGATGGCATCGCGACAACGAAATATCTTTTTGGGACAATCACACATCTCCCCTGCGATGGAAAGAGTGGCGACGCGGCTGGGCATTGGCGACGAATTCGAAAGCGACATCTGCTGCAGATGACACCCCGCCGCGACAACGGCACCGGCAAAACCCTATCTCGACCAACGATGGAGCGCTATTGGACAACCCAAGACGAAGACGACCTCGAGGGATGCGCAATTGCCTTCGTCTATGCTCTGTGTTCTCCGGGAGATGTGTTGTCCGAAAATTGATATTTTGCTATTTTGTGTGCTCGGGATTGCCATGACACGCAGATTAAAGGGCAAGCGACTGACCATTGTTCTTTGATACAGATTCGCAAGACTGTCCGCGCCTGGGCCCCTCGCGCCTCTCTCCAGCCCGGCACCGTCCTGATCCTGCTCGCCGGTCGCTTCCGCGGCAAGCGCGTCGTCCTCCTCAAGAACCTCGAGCAGGGTGTCCTCCTCGTCACCGGCCCCTTCAAGATCAACGGCGTGCCCCTGCGCCGCATCAACTCTCGCTACGTCATTGCCACCTCGTTCAAGGTCGATGTCTCCGGTCTCGACCAGAAGAAGGTTGACGAGATTGCCCAACCAAAGTACTTCACCGCCGACAAGGCCAAGGAAAAGGCTGGCGCCGACGCCTTCTTTAAGCAGGGCGAGAAGCCTCAGGTAAGGAATCTCAGAGTTCCCCCACCCTCCCTCTTTATTCGCCAAGTTTTACCCGGGAATCCCAATTCCAGCGGTACCCGTGGTGTATGAGCTGGTCCGCCGCAATAGTGTGCTAACGCAACAACTACAGAAGAAGCAGATCAGCAGCAGCCGTGCCGCCGACCAAAAGGCCATCGACAAGGCCCTGCTTGCCAGCATCAAGAAAGTCGAGATGCTCCCCAGCTACCTTGCCAGCTCCTTCTCCCTGCGAAAGGGCGACAAGCCCCACGAGATGGCCTGGTAAATGTCCGATAACGAGAAAAGAAAAAAAAGCAAAAGAAAGAGCAGTCGAGCAGACAAGAGACAAGAGATTTTCTACCCACACACACATAGTTTCTTTTTTTTTTTTCATAATGCGAATCTAAACGTCTCATTTGGTCATTTGATGGCTGTCTCTTTTTTGCAGAGAAACAGAGAGGAACCATGCGGTGAAAACGACGGGATTTTGCTCTTGTGATGTGAAATTGGAAACAGTGGATGGATACTTTTAGTCTTTTTGCGCTCGCTACTCCGACTCTTGCTTGCTTCTTCTCTTGGTATGGATGATTTCACGTGGGAACAACAACAAAATTACGAACAAGGAGGCGAAAGCGACAAGGAAGAAGAAGGGCAAAAGACGGACTTGGGTGGTCACTTTTCCCCTGGTTTACACAAATTTTTTCCTTTTGATTTTTTTTACGAATGGGGGTTCTTGAATGAGACGACAGTCGGGGTGTCGCGACGGCTGTTGGTCGCAAAGACAAACTTTGGTGTTGTAGAAACGGAAAATGGGTTTTCCGACCCTCTGCATTTGGAAGTTGAAACGGGCATTCGGTCACATCTTGGCGTCTGTAATTAGGTTTTTACAGTCAAAGAAATTTCAAAAAAGACCATTGACAAACATGAAACAAGAAACGTGCTGGTTCACATTTACAATGACAGTGAACGACGGGACAAGTCTCGCTTCATTACGCCGCCTGGGATCCGAAGAGAGTGAGAGTGGACGTACTCCTCGCACACAACACCATGTACAGCAAATACAGACGGACTCCCACGTGCACGTCGATGTTTATTTCAGGAGTTCAATTTAACATCATTTTTACTTTTGTCTACAGATAGGCCCAAATATGGTTTTCCCTTGTCTATATATACAAAACATCGTCTCCGAGATTAGAGCTTACGGTCAGCCCAACTCTGGAGGAAAGATTCCAGCGTGGGCTCATAGTTCTTGAGAGTAACTTTGCCAGTAGCTTCATCGAGGTACGTGTTGGCTTGGACAAAAACCTTGCGAGGTTGCTTGTTTGCGAGAACGACATCACGGACCTTGGTTCCCCAAAAGTCAAGACCAACATTAGTCATGTGGTTGTACAGCTCCAGGCCGGCCTTGATGTCGGCGGTGCTCTTGTAGACGTGAAGCTTCTGCAAGTAATCTCCAACAGCTATTCGCACGTGTCAGCATTTCAGTTCAATGACTTTGAATGGGTCCAAGAGCTCTGTGATGACTTACCTCGGCGACCAGTGGTAAGAATCTTGGAGCGGTCCAGATTGATGATTAGATCAGACAAATCGTCCTTGGTATACTCGAGCTTGCAGAAATCATCACCAGCATCGATAAAGCACTTGAGAATAGAGAAGCGAGCCTGCGAGTGCGCTTGTCCCCACTTCTGGCTCTTGGGATCCCACATCTCGACGGCGCCGAGTCCTGCTTTGGCCATGCCCATATACGAAGCGTAGAGAACGTCACCCGCTTCGTTGTCCAGGTTCTCGGTGCCATCACCGAAACCAAAGATCTTGAGAACTTGGAAGTCACAGGCCAGGTACATGGCAACAAGTTCGGCACGACATTCCTCATACGAGGCGGCGATGGCGCCGAATACGGAGCCCCAGGTCTCGCCAGGCTTGTACCAGGTCGAGACGGGCTTCTTCGTAACTGGGGAAATTGGGGGGTTGGCATTGTCGAAATTGAAGACGCCGGGAGCTGTCTCCTGCAGAAGCTTGCCGCAACCGTGACCTGTGATCTGTTAGTATGTTACAGTCCACATTGCTCATATCTTGAGTTCGGGCTCTTACCAGTCAGCTCGTGAAGGCCAACCTGGACCTCAAAAGCAGGCTCACGGTATTTGGTATAGAGCGGAAGGTCTGCCTCTTTGACAAAGGGAATCTTCTCGTTGGGGTTGGTGGCACTCATGATGTTACCTAAAGACACATTTTTGAAACCTTCATTTTGACGAATGTCGTCAAAGTTGGGAATATTGATACCCGCAGGGATGCCAGAGCAGTTGAATGTGAGGACTTCCAGAGAGGTGAAATCCGGTGCAAGGAACTTGTCCTTTTCAAAGTCGGCGCTCCAAGGCAGGAGAGGGACGAGTCGGGCCGAAGCCTCAACAAGCTCACCAAAAGCACGAGTGCGCTCTTGGTTGACCATGGCCACGAAGCCTTCAAACTCACCGCGAACACCAGCAGGGTCACGGTAAGTCTCAACAAAGCCAATGTTGCACTCGATCGCGGGGCTCTTGTCCTTGATCCACCAACGCTGGCTGTCCTTGAAAGAATTGTGGGAGCCAGTCGAGAAGGCCTTGGCATAGGCCAAGTGCATGTTCTTCTGGTTCTCGTTGGCGGCGTTCTCGGCAGCACGTTCGAGGTTCTTGGCAATACTGGCCATTTCGTTGGAGTAGTCTCCGAAGATGAGCTTGATTGACTTTCCCTTTAGATGGCCATCCTCGAAAGTGAACTCAGTCTGCTTCCCAATGTCGGTGCCCTCTGTAGGAGGTGAAGTGATGCCAGATGCGATCAAAATTTCAAAGCCGTCACTCTTCTTGCGCAGTCTGGTGTTCTCAGGCAGCAGGTTCTTGTCAGCCATCCAAGTGTTGACAGCTTCAATATCAGCCTTGGTGATGTCATCGGAGTCCGGGTAGTAAGTGGTCGTGTGACCGTCGTCGAGGAAGCCAAGATGCATCTTGGACTGCTGAGAGTGGTCAAAGATGGCAGCCTTGCACTTCTCGTAGTGCTTGGCCGCCTCGGGAACTAATGCAGCAATTGCATCTACCGACTTTACGCTGCAGCGGGGCAAGAACTTGGCGTCACCAAAGCTCTTATAGTTGCCCAGGTTGCCGAGGACCTGAACCGAGTATTCGAGGAGCCTCGAGACTTGGTCGGCCTCGATTCCAGCCTTGGCGGCTAGAGAGGACCAGTCACCATTGCAGCTGTTGTGGATGGCAATTACAAAGTCAAAGATGGCTTCAGCTTCGAGGGAGGTCTGGCGCAAGCCAATCCTGGTACCAGCAATGGCGGCGCTGTGGTTTTTGGTTAGAGGAAAGAGTCGTCGGCAGCTTGAGGGGCTTGTGAGATGCGCACATACCGGCTGATGAAATGGCTGTAGCGCTTCTGCTGATCAGACAGGATCTCAAAGTGCTGCTCAATCTTCAGAGGCAAGACCAGAGGTGGCTGGTCAGCCAGATATTGCTGAAGGTCATTGTGCTGCATTGTGGAAGAGTAGCGAGCAAGTAGCGCTGGTGCAGGTGGTATGCGACTGGAGGGAAGACGTGAAATAGAAGGGAGGGAGTTCCGGACGGCAACTCTCAATGGCAGCCTTCGAGAGATTGCAATGAGGGGAAGACTGAAAGTCATGAAAAAGTGCGCGACGTGGCGTGTGGGAGCGGCTAGTCTTATGCACGAGCGACAGGACTGGACGAGTTGAAGGGCACACTGCGCTTTCTCACGGCCCGTTGGTGGCGTGCGTAATAATCTGCGCCTACCTACCTAGGTACGGAGTACCGCCTGAGGAGAAGGGTTCTACGGGCGTGGATGGCGGGGGACCTTGCAGTTGGAGAACTGTCGACTTGCCTAATGAGGCTACTGTGCGGTGTGGTAGGTGCCACAAGTCGAATCACTGGAGAAGTAGAAGTGGTGGCGTGGTAGGGTAGACTGAACGAGCCCGGGTTGTGTGAATGCTGATATATTGTGTTTGTTGTGATGATGATGTTTCGAGTCGTTGGAAGTCGACTGGCGGCCTGGCAAGCTTGGACCCTGGCACCTGGCACTTGGCACATGGCAGCGGCCGGATTAAAATTGATGCCCAGCGGGGACATGGGCATCGTGATATTGCCGTCACAAGACAGACTCTGCCCTCTGTAGTTTCATCTATTATTGACACGAGTATTGAATATGCTGCAGTGGTGATGCCAAAGGTTCCAATTCACAGTGTCTCCAATACCGGATTTGAAGCAGCATATGGTGCCAATATGCCCCTCCTGCGCGGTTGAAAGCTGACGGCTGAGAACTCGGCACCCTATTTACCTAGAGATACCCACCTGCAGCTAAAATGTTACTATGCCGCCACCTCCAGCTGGTCTCTTTTCTGCTGGATTATTATAAGCCCGTACAATATAGTGTAACCACAGCGGAGTTAGTTATCCGTTAATTTGGGGCTTTCTCGCAGGGCGTTTTGTCGCTATTGGTACCGAGCCCTCGTGGTGGGGTTTTCGGCCGCTGCCATTTCTGGTGGATGCGTCTAGAAGCAGGTGTGAAAGCATTTCAGAATTCAGCCAAAAAGACAAAGACGGATGTGCTCATGGAAAGATCGGCGTTGTGTGAACTACAATCATCTCTGTTGCTATTGTTCAAGATGGTGGCTGTATTGTTCTAGACAAAAGTAGCCTCCTCTCCACCAGTCGATGACTCGTAAAGCATACCTCGAAAAAGCATACCTCGAAAAAGCATACCTCGATTATTAGGTAGTTAGCACCAACCCTCCACTCTGACAAAACGCAAGTTAGCAAGGCAAACAAGATCAGCCAAAACAGCCATTTGCCCATCACAAAGTATCCCCCAAACACATATGAGCGTCGCACAGAACCAACATCGACATCAGTGGTACGCGTGGTGACGAATTTAATTCTCGATTGATCTACAGGGTAGGCTGCACTTGTCAGTCCTGCCAGCTGCCAACTGCCAACTCCTAAATCACCCCGAGCACGCTCCGCAAACACCGCGAGAGGACGCTCTCAAACACTCAGGAACATCAACGCAGTAAACCAAGCCGGACAAGACGATTAATTCCACCAAATCTCCTAAAATCTAATTCAGCCGCACCAAGCACAAGTCATGATAGTAGGAAGCCAACATGCAGCATCAATTGTCAGTCTTCGGCCCATCTCCGAGCATCGCTGATAGCGGCCGCAGTGCGCGACCATATTCCATCAATGCGAAAAACCCAATCAGAACCGCCATGCCGCAAATTGCCGATTCAAACGTATGAGCAATCCCCCATTGTCGCTTCAGCGCGCTTGGATTTGTCGCCCGGCACTCAAGAATTTGACGTGACGCGCCGCACAAGGTGGCTGCTCCCGGTGTCAGATCAAGCAGCCACTCAACTGTCCAACTGTCGCCCCCACGCAAGCGACGGCCCATCGAGCATGTTCGTCGCGTTTGTGCAAGGAAGACCGATGAAACATGGACTGAGCATGTTCCGTTGGTATTAATCAGCGGCCTGAGCGCGTCAACAGTTCAACCGAGCCCCCTCTCAGCTTGAATCATGGTATATCGAATCATCTTGAAACAAAGACATTGTATCGGCGCCTGCCTCGTGTCGAGCCCAGGAGTACTGGTAATTTCGACCTTGGACTACGAGATCCATGTTAGGTTGCTGGGTCGGGTGACGAACCCTGGCTTCTTCACCCCTGTCTCGAGGTCGTTTCGGCGAACAATGACACAATGTTTGCCCCTATCACTGCGTGCGTCACTCGCTCTATTTACTTGCGCACCATACTTTGAATACCTGCCGGACCACGTCTTAATTCGACCGTTGTTTACGGAAACATCCCCGATGAAGAGACAGAGGCGCCGTCGCCGCGTGCCATGACGTAACATGGTTTCCGGAAGAGACAGGCAAAGCCTACGCAGTACAACCTCTTTGGTCTCCCCCCACGTTATCGGCATCGCTTGGTGTCGCAGCAGCCTGTGGAACCACTCGAATTACATGCACAATTACTTCATATTGACGCCTGTGAGCCCGGGCCGTCCGCTGCCCCAAAGAGGCATCTACCGCCAGAGAATACCGAAAGGAGCGCATATCCACTAAAATGCCGGACGGACCTGCACCCGGGGCGCCGGTTGCGCATTCAAAGCTTGCTTCCGAAAGCGAATCGAGGGATAAAAGACTAGGCGGATTCTCCTTTTGAACAACCAGACAAGACAAGACTCGTCCTGCTCGTCATTTGAAAAGCCCACCCACACAACTGGGCACACTACGAGACCCGCCAAGCCGCAACAGACCCAGCTTGCCAGCCCAACCAGCATCCCCAGCTTTTGAAGGAGAGAGACCAAAAGGTGGACGCTGCAAGGTTTTCCTCACCCCCTTCCGCCTTCCGACTGGGTTGGGGGGTTGGCTAGAAAGAAATAAAAGCGAGCCCCGGTCTCGAGTTCTAGCGCCCTTCGACTAATTCTAAACGTCTCTACCGAGTACCCTTTGCTCGGCTTTTTTTTTGTCTCGTCATCTCACTACATACATACCTCCTGCCATCATTCGCCCGCGCGACCCGAACGCGTGGTTTAGTTCTAGCGTCGATCACACCTGCATGACCAGAGCAAGCCCAAAAGCCTTGCGATAATCTTGTAGCTTGCGTGGGACTGCCGAACTCACTGTATCGTCGCACAGCAGCTGCCGGCTGCTACCTACCTACCTAGGTACCTATATACTGTTGCTCGCCCTCCACCTTCAGCATCGCTCCTTCTTTTCGAAAATGCTATCCTACGACGCACCAGTTCCAATTGCTGGCCAAGGGCAAGACGCTCCATCGCCTGCGCCACTCAAGGCTTCGTTACCAACTAGCATCACCGGTTCCGCCAAGCAACCAAGCACCGCGCAGATGGGTTCCGCAGCTCCCGCCGCGGATCAGGACCAGCACAACCATATCTGGCTCGTCACAGGGCCCGCGGGATGTGGCAAAACGACCATTGCCGAACATATTGCAGAAGCCAATGGCATGCCTTACATTGAAGGCGATTCTGTAAGTCGAACCGTAACACGACACCGTTTCAGTGGCGACTAACAGACGTGGACAGTATCACACGGCTGCCAATGTGGAAAAGATGAGAACAGGTGTGCCATTGACGGACGAGGACAGATGGGACTGGCTGGGACAGCTCCGTGACGAGTCGAGGCGCCGACTCACCGCCGGAGCGCACGGTGTCGTGGTGACCTGCTCGGCTCTGAAGCGCAAGTACAGAGACGTCATCCGCGTCGCGGCATACTATGACCGCAGCATCCTGATTCACTTCATCTACCTGGATGCGCCGGCCGAAGTGCTTCTCCAGCGAGTCTCTGCGCGCCAAGGTCACTACATGGGAGCCAACATGGTGCGAAGCCAGTTTGACATTTTGGAGCGCCCGGCCAATGACGAAACGGACGTCTTCAGCATCGACGTCAGCCGATCGATTGAGGAGGTCAAGCGAGACGCCCTCGCCCGAGTTCACGAGGTGATGGGCGTGGAGAGCGCCTCGTGATCTATCTTGCTACGCCAAGCCAGATGCAGTCGATGCAGGTCTCGAACATTGCAGGCACTATTACGACTTTTTTTTTTCTACTTTACTTGGTTGAATGAATTGTCAGAAGACATGTGCGCGATTATCGGGCCTGCATCGTCACGAAGAAGGATGATGCAGGGAAACGCGGGGGCGTATCAAGTGCGGCGCCTTCTTCTTGCCGTTACCTTGTCTCACATTAATATGGTTAGGCTGAGCCTGGCATACAATCATTCCCTCTTTTGATTTCACTTCTTGTACAAAAAGGTTAGCTGCCGGCTTGACAGCAGGACAGCCATTATGCAATGCACTCGTTCCTTTTTGCTCGGGCTAATCACCTACGAATAGACAGCGTTGTCCCTTTTACTCCTTTGTGGTTGCTTTTTCATTCCCTTTATCGTTGTTTGTAGAGGAATGTTAGACAATGCATAGACAAGACGTGGGCGACTACGCACCGCATTTTTCTCGCGCGTTGTTAATGGAATTGGGTATGCCCAATCTAAACTTGTCCCCCCCCCCCCCGTTTCTCGATGCTGGGGTAATAGCTTGTCTCTGTCACTTGTACTATGCAGATGGGCTTACAAGGGGGGACCGAATGCATGGCTAGTCGTCCTCTTACGGCTTACTGGTCTGGAGTACAACAGGGCGGTCTCGAAGACGGCCATGTTTTTTCCCCATGCCCTCCCTTGCTGGGCATGCCACCCACATGCTGTCGGGCGGGATGCAGCGTGACGGCAAGTCGTCCTCTTACAGCTTACGGAGTACAACAAGGCGCTCTCGAAGACGGCCATGTTTTTTCCCCATGCGCTTGCTGGGCATGCCACCCGCATGCTGTCATCACATCAGACAGGGCGGGATGCAGCGTGACGGCAAGTCGACCCTGCCAGCGTGGCCAACGCATCCGGATTTATCAAGCACTGGATCAGTGAGACGGACATGTGTCATGAGAATCCTGATGCGTAGATTGCCGTTTATCATTTTCCCCCTTCTCTATACTATTCTATACGCTGATCTGGCTATTTAGCGTAGTTACGAGGTTATCTGCGGATGACGAGAACACACCAATCACCTTTCCCCCACCAATCCATCTCTCATCATGTTGAGAACGGATAATTATTTTTTCCCCATGCGTCATCTTTCCCTGCTGCACGCGACCTGCCCAGCGTGACGTCTCCGTGCCGGCAGCTTGCATGCACCATGCAAGACGGAAAGGCAGGTCTGGGATCACCGGTGGCGTCAATCTGCTGGGCAAGGGTTTGCTTTACAGGGATCCGTATCCCAAAGGAAAAAAAAGAAAAAAGAAAAAAGAAAAAAACGGGCTGGCTGCCTTTGAGTGTGCGGAATGAGCTAGGAAATGCAAGGATTCGTCACTGGCTCCGTGGCGTTATGTATGCTGCCCGGTCTGTCTCCTCTCCTCTCTTTTCTCCGTGGGGCGAGCAGGCTTCTTTGTCCTGTTCCAGACCACGGCTATTGATAGCGTGAGCTGCTTGGTCTTTTTTCTGAGCAGTTGTCGTAGCTTGCATATCCCGGGCAGCCGGAAGCGTAGCAAAAACAACAGAAGATAAGGGGGAAAAAAAAGAGGAAAAAAAAAACAAACCCGGTCGTCGTAGAACCGAAACAAAAGACTCGCTAATAAATGTTGATTCCATATACAGTATGTATGTATTGCCGCTTCTGTCCTTCCACTTCCCCCCCATTGCTTTTGCTGTTAGCGGAGATGCATGACCATGACATCGGGCTCTTCCACCACGCTGCGGACAACGTCGGCCGCGCGGGCCATGGTGGCGCCGTCGACGACGCGGTGGTCGGCGCTCCAGCTAAAGTTGCAAATCTGCTTCTTGACAATGTTGTCGCGCTCGTCAAAGGCGGGGACGGTGCGCATGCGGCCGATGCCGAGGATGGCGACCTCGCGCTCGACAATGACGGGGCTCAGGTAGGTGCCGCCAATGTTGCCAATGTTGGAGACGGTGATTGTACCGCCCGCCATGTCGGCCGGGCCCAGCCTGCCCTGCTGCGCGAGCGCCTGCAGCCGGGCGAGCTCGGCCGCGATGGAGATGATGTTGAGGGCGCCGACGTTTTTGATGACGGGCACGACGAGCCCCTGCGGGGCGTCCATGGCGACGCCAATGTTGTGCTGGGAGCGCATAATCAGGGACGGCTTGCCGGCGGGGCTGCCGGCGGGGTCGAGCTCGACGCGCGCGTTGAGGATGGGGAACTGGTACAGCGCCAGCGACACGGCCTTGATGATGAAGGGCAGGTAGGACAGCTTGGCGAGCTGGCCGTCGTTCTGGGGCGTCTTGGCGAGCACCTTGTTGAGGCGCCCGCGCAGGCGGACGAGGTCCGAAAAGTCAATCTCGTCGGCGTAGAGAAAGTGCGGGATGGTGAGCGAGCGCGACATGGTCTTGAACATCATCTGCTGCGTCGGCGTGAGCGGCTGTCTCGTCTCCGTCTGCACAGACGTGTCGGTCGGCGCGGAAGAAGCGACCGCCGATGGCCCGCCAGGCGCGGCGGCGGCGGCGTCTCTGTTCTGTACAAACTTGAGGATATCCTCCTTGCTGACGCGCCCGTCCTTACCGGTGCCGTCAATGTCGTTGATATCCACGCCCAGCTCCTTGGAGAGGTGGCGCACCGCGGGCGTCGAGATGGAGGCGCCCTTGCCCTTTTGTCTGGGCGCGGCGGCGGCGGGCGCTTCTGTAGGCGTAGAGACGGGAGCCGGAGCCGGGGATTGGGCTGCCGTCGGCGCAGGAGTCGCAGGCGCTTCCTCCTTGGCCGGGGCATCCGCCGGCGGTGCTTCAGTGTCGGCGGCGGCGCCGCCCTGTATGTCAATGTCGACAAAGGGCTTGCCGACCTTGGCCATTTCGCCGGCCTCGTAGTAGAGCTTCTTGACGGTGCCGGTGAAGCGCGACGTGATTTCGACCGAGGCCTTGTCGCTCTGGACCTCGCAGAGCGGGGAAAACTCCTCGACCCGGGCGCCGGGCTCGACGAACCACTGGATGACTTCGCATTCGACGATGCCTTGTTTGCGGGGGCGGGGAGTGGTCAGCAACGGTGATGCCAAACAACAAGCAAGAAAAAAGGAACAACAGGGAAGGGATAAATAAAAATAAAACAGGTCAATCGAAAGCAAAATAAGAATGTACACACCTTCACCGATATCCGCCAGCAGGACGGGCTTGACCGCGTACAGGCGTCTAGATTCGGAGAACCATCTGGGGACCCCGGATTGTGGTGTTTTGCCCATGGCGACGCGGCCGACGGCCTTGGAGGCTCCCCATTGCGAGCGGAGAGCTCTCGATCCACGTTGGAGAAACATGCTATTTTCCTAGGTTCTGAAGCTTGCAAAAAGAAAAAGTGAGAAACCAACGGTAGAGAGCAACGAAGAAGAAAAAGAAAGAGACAAAGACCAACTCACCCCCCCCCAGCCAATTGCGGGCAGATGGATAATTGTTGCGCGGCTCAAGAACGCTGGACGCATTCAGTCGGCATTTGTTGGTGATGGGGAAGAGGGTCCCGCGAATAGCCGAGTCCGGGGCACCGACCCGCCAAGCTAAGCATCTGGCTTAAGCCGCCGAGGCCTCACTGGCCACCGACTGACGCCCGCTGGAGGGCAGATGGGTTAGGTGACGGGCGTGATGCGTCGGGGAAGTTGGTCGAAATTTTCAAAAAAAAAAAAAAAAAAAAAAAAAAAAAAAAAAAAAAAAAAAAAAAAAAAAAAAAAAGAGGAATAATAAAAACAA
>JAEIJG010000237.1:0-38324 GCA_037289395.1 Beauveria scarabaeidicola | reverse complement strand
TTAATTTTATAATATATTATTAACTAGGTAAAAAGAACCTAGTAAATATACTTTTAAGGTATATAGATTATAAGAAAAATATAAAGAGTATATAGAAGAGGCTAATAATACTATTAGTATTCTTATAGTAATTTAAAGATATATAGAATATAATAAGGTAGATTATAGACTAATATAAGCTAGTAATCTATAGAGTTATAAGAAGCTAGTAGTATATTATAATAAATAAAGTAATAAATATATTTATTATTAATAATAGTAAAGAAGAAGTATAAGAGGTATAAAAAAAAAGTAAAAGAATTATAAATATAAAGGATATAAGTTTAATAATATATAAAAATAATAAGAGTATATAAGAGGTATAAGAAAAGTAAATAGTATAAGAGGTATAAGAATAATATAAGGAAATTATAAGGAAGTTAGATATAAATATAAACCTAACCTAAGCTATTAAAGCTACTTAGGTTAAAGAGGGTATTCTAGCTACTATAATATATAAGGCTACTTCTATATTACTTTAAGCTAGGAAATAAAAATATAATAATAATAAGTTATAATAATAAGAAAATTATATTTATATTCCTTATAATCTATATATAGAGGTATTATAGCTTTATTATAATAATAAAGTAGCTAGATACTAAGGCTTAAAATAAATATTATATTAAATAAAGTTATATTATTATTAGCTAAGAATAGTAAAGGTAATATATTATTATATTATATCTTATAATAGCTATTAATATATAAAAGGTAGGTAGTATTAACTATATAGTAAGCTTATAGTGTTACTACTAGTAACTTACCTATATACTAAAATCACTATTAATATAATAATAAGGCTACCTAGGAGAGTAAGGTAATATAGTATATATAATATAATACTAGTTATTATTAATAAATATATAAAATATAGTTATTATATTATAATAATAAAATAGCTAATAAGTAAAGGCCTTATTAATATTATACTTAAAGAAGTTATTATATACTATAGTATATTATATAAGATTATCTTAGATTATAGGTTAATTTTTATATTAGGGTTTTAGTAAAGTCTTTACTACTTACTTATATATAAGTAGTGTTTAAGTATTATATTCTACCTATAAATAGATAGCTAGATAGAGAGGTAGAATTAGGTATTAGAGTATTATTTATATACCTTTTATAATAAAAAATAAGATAATTAGGTTAAAAAACTACTAATAGCTTAGTTAGTATATAATATAAGCCTATATAATATAATAGGTATAGTCCTAGTATATTTACTATATAGTAAATATCTTAAATTACTAGGAGTAGAAAGATACTTATTATAGCCTAATATCTAAGTAGAGAAATATATATAAGAACTTAGAAAGACTTATAAATATACTATAAAATAGCTATTATAAAACTATAAGGTATAGAAGAAGTAATATAACTATAAATAAATAAGGTATAACTTTAAAGCTAGTAACTAGGTTTTACTTTTTATAAAGAACCTTAATTTATAATAACTAAATAAGAAACTTATAATAAAGTATATTAGACTATACTAAATTAAGTAATATATAAGAACTAGTAGTTTAGCCTTTAAGCTTTAGCTATTACTAATAATAAAGATCTATAATATATTTAATACTATAAGCCTAGAGTTATATATAAGCTATAAAGGAGTATTAGTTATATAATAAAATTATATTATAATTAAAAATAATATATATAAGGTTAAGTAAATTATAGCTTATAAATATTAAGATAAGAGGTATTTATTTTAGGTTAAATAATAAGGTTATAATAAGGTAGAAAACTTATAGCTAAAGAGATCTAATTTTATAAATAGTAATATACTTATATAATATAAAGAAGATTTTTATATAAAGATAATTATAAAAAGGTAATAATAGAGAAGTAAGAAGATTATAGTAACTTACTCTTATACTAAAAAATTAATTTATTAAAAAAAGTAAAATATAAAATCTAGCTACTTAACTAATAAGGGTATATATAAAGAGTATATAACTAGTATACTACTTAAGAGTAAAAGGCTCTATAGCGCTATTAACACTATCCTAATATAAGGGGGGTATTATACTTATTTTTATAATAATACTATTATATATAATAATATCTACTACTAATATACTATAAGTAGACTAGTAGTAAGTTAGTAAGGAATATATAGTAAGAGAGAAGAGACTTACCTAAGTAATTTATATAACTATATATACTTATACCTAAGTAGTATATACCTCTACTATCTAGTATATAGCTAATATATACTTATAAGCTATAGGCTTATCTTTATTAGCTACCTTATAAGCTTACTTTAAGTATAATTATTATAACTAAAGTTATATTACTTTTATAATAGCTTAATAAGTTAGTTATAAGTTAAAGGAGAAAGTACTATAACTATACCTAGTCTTATAATAAAGTAGGTAATTGTGAGGTTGTAGTGAGAAGAGTGCTTGTATTCAGCTATGTGCGAAGGTGTGTTGCCTATGGTTGTAGGAATTATCGCTGCCCCGTCGATGCTTGGTCGCATCGACGGCGCGACTAAGTACTTGTGTGCTCCCCACGTGACTGAGCCCTGTGTCTGTGCTCGTGCCCTACGTCCCCGCCACGAGCTACCTGTGCTCTCGGTGCCTCTTCCTTGCTGTGCGCCGTCTGGGCCCTGACAGTAATAGAACGCACTAGAGGCGTATAATAACCTTATAGGTATTAAGTTATACTAGTAAGTATAACTTCTTATTATATAAGTAGAGTATATACTTAAATAACTTAGTATCTAAGTAAAGAATTAATAAGGAATATATAGCTAGGGAGTAAGAGATATACTTAATATCTACTAATACTTATATACTAGATTATCTTAGCTTATAATACCTTATTTAGTATAATAATAATTATATAAGATTATAAATCTAGTAACTAGTTAGTAGTAAGTATATAAAGACTATATAAAGGAACTTACTTATTATTAGATATTACTAGTAATACTTATACCTTAGCTACCTTCTTTTTTATTAATAACTAAAGCTATTTCTTACTAGACCTAATAGTAAATTAGTAGTAAATAAGTAGTAATTATATAATAAAGAAGTAATAAATAAAGAAGGGAAACTTTATATATTATTAAAAAAGATTTTTATTATAGAATTACTATTTATAGGTTAGTAATTAATATATAATAATAATATAAAATAGAAGTAAGGATAATATATAGTATAAGAGTAAGAGAAAAGTAAAGAAGACTTTATAAAAAAGTTAATAATAGAATAAAGAAGAATAATATTATATAAGGGTAGTAAGTATAGCGTGTAATAAGAGTGTACTTATAAAAAGAATAGTTAGCTAAAGAAGAGAAAAAAAAAAGAGGGAAAAAAGAGAAAGTAAAAAATATCTTTTATAGAGATAATAAAGATATAATATTATAAAGATATAATAATAAATAAATTTAGTATTAAAAGAGGTTATTATTATATTAAAAGAGTTATTTAGAGTATAACTTATATTATATATAAGCTATATACTTATTAAGAGTATATAGAGAAAAGGCTATACCTATTAGGGCCTAGACAGTGTATAGTAAGGAAGAGGCACTAAGAGTATAGGTAGCTTATAGCGGGGACGTAAGGCATGAGCATGGACATAGGGCTTAGTTACGTAGAGAGTATATAAGTACTTAGTTATAGCGTTAATATAACTAAGTATTAATAGGGTAGTGATAATTCCTATAACTATAAGTAACCTACCTTCGTATATAGCTAAATATAAGCACTCTTCTTACTATAACCTTATAGGATTATCGCTATAAACCTATCTAATAGGTAAGAAGACTATAATAAAATCACTATAGTTATATATAGTAGATAATAATAAGGAACTACTAGTAAAGAAGATATAATAACCTAGGATCCTACTAAGGAGTATATTAAAGGAATACTTTAAAACATTAGTAGTATATCTTTAGTAGTAGAAGTCTTAAGTAACCTAGGGATAATTAATAACACCCTTATAAAAAAGGAGTTATAAAGCCGCCTTATATAAGTAACTAGTATATAGTAATATAAGAAAATAATAAAGTTATTATAAAAGGCTAAAAAGGGGGAGAATATTATACTTAGACTAGATTTTAAAGTATTACTAAAAAAGGAAAAATAGAAGAATATAGTAATAATATAACTTCCTAATATACACTTTAAAGAGAAATTATATATTAAGTACTAAAACTTTCTAGTAATACTTAAGACTTACTTTAAAGTAAATATAAATAATTATATAAAAGACTAGGAAAAGGTAATATATATAGCTCTTTACTTATAAGGAGAGGCTTAGAAGTAATAGAGTAATTACTTTAAAGATACTTTAGTAGGGAAGTATAAGGGTTTTATATAAGAGGAATTCTATATATAGTATAAAAATAAGTTAAGAAGTAAGGATATTAGGGCTTAAAGAGTAGTATAAGTACTTATTATATACTAATAAAAGGACTCTAAGTTAGTAAGGGAGTACCTTTAACACTTTAAAGATATAGCGCTAAAACTATTAGATATATTAACTTTAAGTATAAAGATAATATAAGTAATAGAGTATATATAGGAGTAAATTAAGATAGCCCTAAGTAATAATAGTATACTTATAATATAGAAGCTACTAAAGTCTTAGGTAGAAAATATAAAAAGAGTAATAGGTATAATATACTAGACTAGAAGAATAAGGATAGTAAGGTTACTATAGGGGACCCTATAAGGACTAGTAATACTATAAGGAGGCACTAGTAATACTATAAGATATTTTAAGTATAAAGGGGTAGAATATATTTAGAGGGACTATATAGTACCTTATTACTTAATCTATTAATACTAGTTATATATAATAATAAGGTATATAGATAGTAACTCTACTTTACTTAAATAGATAGTAAGTAATAAACCCTCTATAATACTACTAAATAATATACTAATAAAGTAAGTAAGATTAAAAGACTAGGATTAATAAGAAGCCTACTACTAACTATACTTAAGGAAGGAGATTATAGTAAAAATATATTAAAGATAAAGCTAGGAAACTATACTAGTATTCTTAGATATAGGAAGTAACTTTAATATAATAAATAGGAGTCTAATAACTAAAGATTAAATTTAAGAGCTAGATATAATAAACTTACTAATAAATCCCCTTAAGTTAGTAAAGTTTTATTATATATATAAATAAATAATAAAAATATTATAGATTATAAATAACTTAGGTATTAAGAGAGAGTAATAAATACTATTTATAGTTATAAATACCTTATTATAAATAATATTAGGCCTATAGTAGTATATTAAAAAGAATATTATATAATAATATAAAGAAAGGAAGTAGAACTTTCTTATCTATTAAGGAGATATTAAGTTAGTTATAAGCCTAAGGGAACTCTATAAAGTGACTAAAGAGGCGAGGATATATATAATAGTAATAAGAGAATTAAAAAAGAAAGGGAAAAAAAGAAGTAAAAAGGTAATAATCCTAAAGGAATACTATAACTTTAATTAAGTATTCTTAGTAAAAGAGGTAGTAAAGCTACTAACTCTTAATAAGCTAATATATATAATTAAGATTAAGGATAAGAAAATACCCCTATAGGGACCTATTTACGCGCTTTCTATAAGAGAGTTAGATAAACTCTATAAGTTTATAAATAAAGAACTAAAAAGGAGTTAGATCTATTAGTTTATAAGCCTAATAAGAGTACTTATACTATTTATACTAAAGAAAAGAGGTAAGCTATAATTATATATTAATTACTATAGGTTAAACTAGATAACTTATAAAAATTATACGCTATTACTATTAATTATAGAAATCCTAGATTATATTAAAGGAGTAAGGGTCTATATAAAGCTAGATATAAAAGATACCTATAGACGACTATGTATTTATAAGGGCAATAAGTAGAAGATAGTATTTTATTACTATTATAGATACTTTAAGTATATAGTCTTACTATTTAGACTAATAAGAGCACTAGTATTATTCTAAGAATATATTAACTATATACTATATAAAGAAATTAACTATATTTATATAATATACCTTAATAATATCTTAGTATTTAGTAAGGACACTATAAAGTATATATAATATATTCACTAGGTGCTAGTAAAGCTTAGAAAAGTGAAGTTATACTTAAACCTTAAAAAGTATAAATTTAATATAACTATAGTAAAATTCCTAGGTTTTATAATAAAATAAAAGAAGATTACTATAGACTAAGAATATATTAAGGTTATTATAAGCTAGTTAGAGCCTAGTAGTATTAAGGAGATCTAGTTATTCTTAGGGTTTATAGGGTTCTACTAATAATTTATTAAGAACTTTAGTAAGATTACTTTATTACTTATAAAAAAGATAAAAGAGAATATAAAAGGAAGGTTTTAGCTAAGTACTAAAGAGCTTAAGGTATTCTTAAAGCTAAAGCTAGCCTTTAGTAAAGCCTTAATACTAGTGTAGTTTAACTAAAAAGCACTAACTTAAGTAGAAATAGATATATTAGACTTTATAATTAGGGTAGTACTATTATAACTATAAGGAGGTTACTAGTATCTTATAGTATTCTTATTATAAAAGCTCTATAAAGTAGAATTAAGATACTAGACACTTAATATAGAAATATTTATAATACTAATAGCGTTTTAATAATAAAAGTACTACTTAATATATCTAGCTTATATAATTAATATTATTATAAACTACCTTAACTATAGTTATTTTATAAGGAAGAAGAACCTTACTTACTACTAGGTAGTAGCGCTAGATAAACTATCTCCTTTTAACTTTAAGATTACTTTCTAGCTAAGGAAGTTAAATCTAACTAATATATTATTAAGAAGAGGGGACTATAATAATAGTAAAAAGGCTAAGGTATAAGGAAGTAATATAATCCTAGGGTTTTTATAGCGGTTTTATAGAGAAGATAGTAATATAAGGAAGGAGGAGTATTAACTAAGGCTAGTAAGAATAGTAGTATAGCTATATAGTAAAAGGGTAGCTAGGATATAAGAAGATAGTAGTAGAGATATAGGGTTAACTAAAGAGGAAGCTTAGACACCTCTAGTAGATAAGATATAAGAATACTAGTAAAGGGATACTTTTATAAGGATAATATAAAGAAGAATTTAAGAAAGTAAAGAAGATAGTATAACTATATAAGGAGGATACTAGAATATAAATAACTATAGACTCTTATATAAGAATAGAAAAGTATTTATATTAGTAGGGATAAGGTTAAAGATCCTATAGTTATATTATAATAACCTTATAATAGGCTACTAGGGGGTATATAGGATAGGGAAGTAGATTAGGTAATAATTCTTCTAGTAGTTATTAAGAAAGAATATAATTATATATATTACCTTATATTATATCTATTAGATTATAAAGGGAAGGTAGTACTAATTATATAGCTACTTTATAATATTACTAATACTAGACTAGCCTTTTAAGGAAATTATAATAGATATAATTACTAGCCTCCTAAAGGTTTAAGGAGATAGAGGAAAGTAAAACGCTATTCTAGTAATAGTAAATAAGCTTAGTAAGTATAATATCTATATTACTATAAATAAGAACCTTACTAGTAAGGGGCTTATAAATATTATCCTTAAGAAGGTTATAGTGTATTATAGGACGCTAAAGAGTATTATATTAGACTAGGGATTTATTTTCACCTCTAGGTTCTAGTAAAGCCTCTATTACTTACTAGTGATTAAGTAGTAACTTAGTGTTATATTCTATCCTTAGATAAATAACTAAATAGAGTAAATAAACTAGGTAATAGAACACTACCTATAGATATTCTATACTATAGATTAATTAGACTAGCTATTATACCTTCTAATAATATAATTTATATATAATATAAGGATATAAGCATTTACTAATAAGACCCTAGTAAAGATACTACTAGGGTATAACCTAGTAATCCCTGCGCTATTAGGTCTATAGAATATAATAAACATTTAAGTAGAGTCTAAAGTAAGGTTATAAGAGGCTACTTAAGAAGATATAATAAAGTACCTATAAAGAGCCTAGTAGGCCTAGGTATAATAGTATAATAAGAGAAGAAAAAAGAAGTTATTTATAGTTAGTAACTAAGTCCTCCTATTAATAAAAAACCTATACCTATAGTAATTATATTAAAAGCTTATAGTAAAGTATATAAGACTATATAAAATAATAAAATAAGTAAAGATAAATAAGCTAGTATACTAAATAAGCCTACCCCTTAAGTTATAAGTCTATAATATCTTTAATATAAGCTTATTAGAACTATATAATAAATAACTAGGTTAAGATAAAGAAGTAGATAATAAGGTATTAAAAGAGGAGGATAAGTATAAGGTTAAGAAAATTATAGGGTATAAGTATAAAGGGAAAAGATACTTATTTTAAGTAAAGTAAGTAGGCTATAATAATAAGGAGAACTCTTAGTTAAGATAGAGTGACTTTACTAAAGGAGTTATAATTAAGGAATATAAAGAATAATTATAAAGATAAAAGAGGGAGTAATAAGTAAGTAATAAAGAAGTTATAAGGATATAAGGAAAAAAGTAAAATAACTAATTATAATTTAGTAATAAGTTTATAATAAAGAAACTATAGCTTAAGTCTTTTAACTATCTAATAAGTAAATAATATTTTTATTATAAGTATAATAATAAAAATAAGGTCCTTAGTATATAGTAAATATATTATAATATTACCTTATACTAATAAGGAAATAATAAAATAGAATCTTAAAGAGGAAGTTATAATAAAGTTATAAGAAAGTAATAAGGAAGCTATATCCCCCTTACTTAAGAGTAAGAGAAGCCTTAGGATATTTACTAAGAGTATCTTACTAGAATATAGTAAATATAACCACTATAGCCTTAGCCTTATAGTAAGTCTACTTATAAGTATATTAAATATTTATACTAATAAACTTAGTAAACTTAAAGCCCTTAGGTAGTAAGGGTATAAAAGAGAATTTAAATCTATAAGCTTAATATTATTATAAGTTAGTAAGTAGGGGATAATAAGGACACTATAAATATATAATAAAGTATTAAAAACTAGAAGTAAGGTAGTAAAGGTACTTAAGCTAGGATATAGTAATAATAGTAGTAGTCTTATAATTAGCTTCTTATATAGTAATAGTGATAGGGTTAATAATAAGCGTAGGAGTAGGAGTAAGGATATTAGGAGTAAGCTATAAGGTAGTAGCAGTAGTAATAGCTTATATAGTTACTACTTAGCTAATATAAGGAGACTAATAGTAGTAAGCTCTTACCTTAACTATAGTAAACTTATAGTAATTAGTAATAACTTAATAACTAAGAGATTATTAAGTAGCCTATAGCGTATTAATAGTAAGGCTTAAGTAATATTATAACTAATATATAGTAAGAGAGGTACTATAGTACTAGTAGTCTTAGAATAAGCTATATACTTACTACTTACTCTTAATAAGTATAAGATAGTCTTTATTACTATAGAGGTACTTTATATACTTTAAGAATCTAGCTATATAGTAGTAAGTTAGTAAAAGCTAAAGAGTAAGGACATAGTAACTTACTTAGTTAGCTATAGTAGTCCTCCTAGAACTAGGAGCTATAAACTATATAATATAAGTAGTAAATATAAGTGTAGTTAAATCTATAAGGATATAATAAGTTAGTAAAAAGGAGATAATAAGGGTAAAGTATATATATAAGGAGCTAGTACTCTAAGTACTAAAAAGAGAATTAGTAAGGAAAAAGTAATAAAGATATAATAAGATACTTACTTATATTCTATTATAACTACTATTATAATAATAACCTTAGGCTAAGGCGTAGGATTAGACCTATAAGGTTATAATTAGTAGACTATAAGGTTATAAGGGTAATAAATATATATAAAAAGGGTAAAATATAATAAGGGAGTAGTTAGGTAGTAAAGAGTATAAAGTAATAATATAGTAAGAGAATAGGGAGAGAACTACGTAGAAACTAGAAGGGATACTATAGGTTAGTAAGGGATAAATAGTAAGAAAGTAAAGAACTAGTAGTAAAGAAAGATAAGGAAGGAAGAAGGTTAAGGTAAATATAAGAAGCCTAGGTATAAAGGTAAGATATTACTAAAAGGCCTAAATATACTAGAATTAATATTTTTAAGCTTATATAATATAATTAAGCTAAGAAAAGATACTTAAGAGAATTATAAGTATAAAGTAGTAATAATATAATTAGAATAAAGAGGGTAGACTATAAGGAGGTAAGGAATTTAGTATATATAGATTTTAATAAAGATAAAGAAAAGAAGAAAAAAAAGAAAAGGGGGAGGTATTATAAAGAATACCTTTAAAGGTATATAATAAAATATATAATATAGTAGTTATATAAAGTATAAGGACTAAAGGGGATAAATATAAATAAAAGTAATTATAGACTTATAAGAAAATAATAAATAAATAATATTAATATAAAGAGCTAATAAATAAAATATATATAGTATAATAAGATATATATATATAGTAAATAAAAAGTAAAAAAATAAAAGGATAAAAGGAAATAAAGTATATATAAGAATAAAGTTATAAGAATAAAGTAAAAAGAATAATTAAAGAATAGATACTAAGAATAATATTATAGGTAGATATAAAAGTAATAAATAGAGTAGAAATAGTAGTATATAATAAGGGCGTAAGTCACTAGGAGGACGTAGAACTAAGGTAGGGAGGACACTATAACTATAAGAGGAGAGGAGATAGGAGAGAGCGGCTATATATAAAGCGCTAGGGATAGCGCTAAGAGAGAGGGGGTAGCCTATTAGGGCCTAGATAGCGTATAGTAAGGAAGAGGCACTAAGAGTATAAGTAGCTTGTAGTAGGGACATAGGGCATAAGTATAGATATAGGGCTTAGTCACGTAGAGAGTATATAAGTACTTAGTTATAGTATTAATATAACTAAGTATTAATAGGGTAGCGATAATTCTTATAACTATAGGCAACCCACCTTCACATATAGCTAAATATAAGCACTCTTCTCACTATAACCTTATAATACCTAAGTAATATATAATAAGGTAATTAATAAGAATAATAAGTAAAAGGTAAGAGAATTAAATATATTATAAAAAGAGCTATTCTAAAAGAAATCTATTATATATATAAGCTATATATTTATTAAGTATTAATAAAGAGGAAGTTATTTATAAGCCTAATATAGTTAATATACTTATATATAGTTAGTATATATATAATAATAATAAGTATATAAATAAGGCTAAAGAGCTTAATATAGTAAAATAAGTCTTACCTTAGATAAAGGAGAAGGTATAAAAAGAGGAGGTAGAAAGGAGGGTAGCCTATTATAGTATAACTATATTATAAGTAAGAGAATATAGCTATAAGCCTATAAGGCTAAGGAGCTAGGAACCTTAGTATTATAAGATAGTAGGGGTCTATATATAATAGGGGAGAATATAGCTATAAAGCTATAAGGTCCTTATATAGACTAAGTAAGAGGGACTCTTATTAGTAAATAATAGAGTTATACTATTATAATATAGCTATTTATTAAGATCTCCTTTATTACTTCCTTTATACTAGCCGCTATCTAATACTATAATATATCTAAGTAATACCACTTTTTACCTTATATCCTATTCTTACTTAATACCTCTATATAAAGTATAACTAAAGTCTCGCCCTTTAAGCTTTTATATAGATATAAAGCGTAATATTTCTTATAGCTCTTAGCTATAATAGATAATAATAATTTTAGATCCTTATAGAGAGTATATTTTACTAACGCCTAGGATATAATATAATTAGCTATTACCTACACTAAGATATACTATAATTCTAAATATTAGCTACCCCTTATATTAGATATAGGTAATACTATTTATATTAAGCTAGCTAAGCCTAGCGCTAATAGGTACTATCTTAATTATTAGACTAAGTTATCTTACTATTATACTAGCTCTTTTCTTATTACTAAATAAATTTCTATATTATATTTTAAGCTTAGTCTTCCCTTATACCTTAACTAATAACTAAAGTTTAGTATTAAACACCTAGAACCTATCCTAGTAAGAATATATATAGCCTTACCCCTAAGACTACTAAAGGGCACTAATAAATTTATTATTAATAAGATTATTATCTATTATTATATAGGATATAAATAATAATATCTAATAAAATAGCTTAACTATAATAAGATATATAATAGTTAGGAACCTAAAGATATTCTATAAGAAGATATATTAAAGCTCTTTAATCTTTATAAATAGTAATATAACCTAGTCTTATAAGGACGCCTTTTACACTTATAATAACACCTAAGCCGCCTATTACCTCTATTAGTATATAGATATACCCTAGTAAGCACACTAGGCTATATAGTTCTAGTCTTATTATACCTTTTAAGGTTAGACTAGATTTTATCCTCTTTATTAATCTAAGTTTTACTACCTTCTATAAGTATTTATAGTATTACTACCTTTTCTTTCTTATTATTCTATTATCTTTTTTATATATTTTTATTACTAGCTATTAGGGCTAGACCTTAGTAGTTTAGTAGCTATTACTTATTTATATTATTAGTAAGTAGGTATATTATACTATTTTCCTTTTTTTCTCTTATTACTCTCCTTACTATTATATTTTATATTATTATACTTAACCCCTTCTAAAATTCCTTTTTTCTACGCTTTTTTTATAATTTTATATACTATCCCCTAACCTATATTACCTACTATAATAATAAATAATATTAAATATAATAGCGTATTTAAAGAGGATTATAATAGCTATATTATAGTAGAAGGGGGGCTTATTAATAATAAGAGATAGACTACTAATAATATAGCTAAAGAAGAGAATATTATTAGAAATAAAATTAGTAGTAATATTACTAAAGACACTATTAAAAATAAAAAGGATATTATTAAGAATAAAATTAGTAGTAATATTATTAAAGACACTATTAAAAATAAAAATAATACTATTATAAATAAAATTAATAATAATATTATTAAAGATACTATTAAAAATAAAAGTAATACTATTAGGAATAAGATTAGTAGTAATATTACTAAAGATATTATTAAGAATATTAGAGGAAAAGTAATTACTAAGGATAAGGAAGCCCCTAAGAATAATTAAGAAGATAGGATAGCTAATCTTATTTATAATAACTTAACTAGTCTTCTACTTAACCTAGTTCTTATAAAACTAGCCTATTTATATAACTTACCCCTAATAGTTACTACTATTATCTATATTAATAGTTATATAGCCCTTAGCTATAATATATAATATATAAGGTTAGGTATCTAAGATATTTTTACTAGGATTTATACTAATATTTCTATTATCTTAGGTAATTATTAGGTCTTATTTATTTATATTTAAGGCCTTTTAGAATATAATTAGGGGACTATCTATACTTTTACTATAACTATCCCTATTAATATACTAGGCCTTATCTACACCTATAAGAAGCTATTACTAGAGCTATAAAAGATAATATTCCTAGTTAAGTTAGACTTATACTCTATCCTTAGTATTACCCCCTTAATACCCCTTAAAATTAATAATATAAATATATTATTTATCTTAGTTCCTAACTTAATAATACTCTTTAGTCTAAGATATACCTTTCTATATAAAATATATAAAGTAAGTAGCCTTTATATAGTAATTAGAAGATAGTATAAGACTTAGATAATAACTATTAAATTATTAGATATAATATCTATTAAGCTCTTTTATATTAACCTAAATTTTAAAAAATATATATAGCTAACCTTTAAATAAGACCTTACTTTATATAACCCTTTTATTTAAATAATACCCCTAAATATATATATTTATAACCTAATAAGTATAAATATTATACTTCTAATAATAAACCCTAAGAATATATATCTAAGGCTTATTCTAGTTATAAGCCTTTTTTTTAATTAGACTTACTATTTTATATTCTTACTAGCTAGTATCTATAATAAGCTTTACTATAATAAAGTCCTTACTAAAATAAGCTCTAAGGTATTTAGCTATACTAAGTTTTTTAAACTCCTCTTACCCTAGATAAAGACTAAAGATAAATAAATTATAAACTATAAATAGTCTATTATAAATAATAAAGTTATAAAGTTTTTTATAATTATTAAGATTATAAATAAAAATTATAAGTTATTTAATATAGTTAGTAATATAGTCTTTATTACTAGCTTAGAAATTAAAACTAACTCTTACTTATAACTAAATCTTATAAATACTTATTATATTACCTATATTACTAAGGATCTTATAACCTACTACTAGGACGTAGAGGAATATACTTAAAGTGTTTTCTATAAAGCGAAGAAAACCGCCCTAGTAGCTACTAATTAAGCCCTCTAGGATAATAAGCTAAAAATTATAGAATTCTATATAGTAACTAATAAGGCTAATATTAAAGAGGAGGCTATCTATATCTCTATATATAAAATAATATCTAGTTTTATATTAAACGCTATAGCTACTAAATAAGCTACTACTTACCTATTAGATACTATAATATTAAATATTACTTAATATATCTATACTATTACCCTAGAATTATATTATTATAGTAAGATAGATAACTAATATTATAAATACTTATATATATAGATTAAAGAGTATCTTACTATAGATAATAAGAATAAATATAATAAAGATAGCCTAACTTTTTATAATTACTATATTAATCTACCCCTAAGTATAATACTATATTATATATTATTTTATATCTATTATCCTCTTTAGCCTAACTACCTAAAAGTATATAAGGCTTTATATCTTAAGGTTAAGTTTCCCTTTACTAAATACCTTAAGAAGCTAATAGATTTTTTAACTATATACTTCCTAACCTTAAATAAAAAATCTTATAATACTAATATAAATTAGGCTAAGGTTATAAAGTCTAATAACTTTATTTATATATAAATCTTTATATTTTTAAACTTTATAATACTTAAATATAAGATAGTAGTATTATATACTATATATAAAGTCTTTACTAAAATAAATAGTATAGTTTAGTAAGAATATACTTATAGTTTCTAAGATTTCTTAGTAATATCTTTTTATAATCTCTTTATTATTTTCCCTTACTTAAATAATCTAACCCTTTATACTAATATCTCTTTATCTCTTTTTATATTATTAACTAAGTTAAAAGCTAGTATAATTATTATTAATAGATACCTTAGTATTAAGAAAAGTTATATATTATATATTATTATATAATATACCTTTTATAGCTTTTATTATCTTAGAGGTAATATAGTAGTATATATTACCTTAATTATTATTAAACTTAATAAGTAGACTATTATTAAGTTTAATATAATATTAAATAGTCTAGATACCTTATAGGAGTTTAAAGAAGAGAATCTCTAATATATTAAAAAGGACACTAGATAAGATACTAAGACTAAGGCTAAGGTAAAGAATAAAGTACTAAGATTAGAAGAAGGGGAATCCTTAATAATAGCTAAAACTTATAAGGCCTTTTATCTATAGTTTAAGGCCTAGACTAATCTAAAGCCCCCTAGTACTAAGGATATATAAATTATTTAGTTAGCCTTAGCTAATAAAATTATAGATAATATTATTAGATATTTATATTAGAATAATATTAATACTCTTAGGGCTTATACCTTCTCTAGTAAACTTATTTACCTTATAAAGCTAGTTTTATTAAAGTACCTAAAACTAAATATAGATTTTATAAAGCTAATAATAAACTATCTATTTACTAACTACTATAATATAGTCTTTAAATAAAATATAATATAACTAACTATAGCCTCTAACCCTCTATCTCTTTTAAACTAAGTCCTTATATATATTACTCTAATAAATAATTATATAGTTTTATTAACCTAAGCCTATAAAGTCTTTAAGTTAGACCTCTATACCTATGCCCTTAGTAAGGTAAAAGTAATAAAGGCTACTATTTCCCTCTTAGAAGAAATAATAAAGAATATAGAAGCCTTTTATTATATACCTATAGCTACTTATACACTTAGTAGTAATATAAACTATATTCTTTCCTTTATCTTCTCTAATAAAAGTAAACGCCTAATAAAGTCCTAACTTCTTATCTTTATTTCTTACTAGCCTTATATTATAAAATTTATTATTAATAATCCCTAATAATCTAATATAATAATATTAAATAAATATTAAGTTTTTTATATACTTACCCTAAGTAATAAACTAATAAAGATATTATAATAAGATTATTTTAGTATTTAATAAGAAATTAGTCTTTTTAATATATTAAAGAGAATAATATAGTTAATTTTTATATATATATTAACTATTACTCCTCTAGTAGTATTATTTAATAATTATCTTATTATTTTTATTATAATAAGATAATAATTACCTAAGAAAATTAAAGCTTAATAAAAAAATAATATAAGATTATATCTTACTTTAAGAAATACTTCTTATACTTATATTATTATAGTTTATTTATTAATCTTTAAGATATATTTAAAATATAAGTAGCTATATCCTATACTAGCTCTACTATTATATATTTTTATATTAAGCTAGGAATCTCCCTCTAGTATAACCTATCTATTCTTAGTAAATATAATAAGATATAGTAATATAAGATCTTTATTATTATTAATTATATTATATAGGCTACTAAGATAAGGTACCTTATAAATAAGATTTTATATAATTATATCTTAGAAGGCGCCTTATAGGTCTATACTATAAATAACTTATCTAGTTATAAAGCTAAAATTATTATTATTAACTTCCCTTATAAGTTAAAAATTAGTTTCCTTAATAAAGCCTACTATATTAATATAGCTTTTACTTATATTTACTATTATATTATTTATATTAGTAATATAGTTAATTTAAAAAAAAATAAGCTACTTAGTAACCTAATCTCTTTATATTATTAAAATAAAGCTTTAATTACCTTTATAAAGTAACTAGACTTCTATAATAACTATTATAACTTTAGATATATATTATATAACTATAAAGTAATTATTAGAAAAGATATACTTATTTATTATTCTTATAATTATAATAAATATTATTATAATAATTAAAATTACTACTATATTACTATAAAAGTGTCTTTTAATATTAAGACCCCCCTAGTACTTATTAACTTTATTAAGTATAATATACTAAGTATTATTATTATTATTTATATAAAGAATTAGAAAGATAAAGCTATTAATAAGAAACTTATAATTAATAATAATAACACTAACTTCTATAATAAAGCTTATAATAAGAAGCCCTAGGTTAAGGACACTACCCCTAATAAAGTAACCTCTACTAACGCTTTAGCTTAGGATAAACCTACTAAAGTAGATTCCGCTAATATAGCTTAGGATAAACCTACTAAGATAGAGTCCGCTAATGTAGCTTAGGATAAGTCGCCCCCTAATAAAGTAACTTCCGCTAATATAGCTTAGGATAAACCTAACGCTAAGGTAGATTCTACTAATATAGCTTAGAATAGATTAACTAAAGTAGATTCTACTAATATATCTTAGGATAAGCCGCCTCCTAATAAAGTAGCTTCTACTAATATAACTTAGGATAAACTATCTCCTAATAGAATAGTCTCTAGTATAACTACTAATAAAGGCTCTTAGGGGAACTAGATAACTTAGGCTAGTAATATATAATAAATAGAATTAGAATTAGAATTAAGAATAGATTAATACTTACTTTAATTAAAATTAAAATTATAATTAAAATTAGAATTAAAAATAGATTAATACTTACTTCTTATTAGACTTATATTATTAAATTAATATATTAGAATTATATTTAAGAGATTAAGGGATTAAACTTTTTATTAATTAATATTATAAATAATATCTTCTTTTATACTAAGGGTTATTAGTAGGTAGGTATATCCTAGCTTACTAACTTAGCTAGCTAGGACCCCTTATTAGCCGCCACCTTCTTTCTCCCTAGATAGCCTCTCTTCTCTTATACACACACATTCATCTAGGTCTTTGCTTTAGCTCGTGCCCTGCAGTGTGACTCCGTCTCCCCCTCGCTTGATTCGCCACACTACTGGTAGAAGAAAGCTGAATCATGTGCCTCAAGAGCGCTTGATGGATCTTTGTCGAAACTATGAGACGAGACGATGCAAAGTATATTTTTGGATATGCCAAGTATGCTTGGCAGGTTGAACAGGGAATAGAAAACGTGGGGCAAAAAAGTCGATGAATTGTTGATGCAAATACCTTTTGCTGATCGATATTGCGTTTCACATATCATGTGATGGGGGTGGCGCAAGTCGTAGTATTTATGTAGATAAAACTTCCAAGGCTCAGTTGATGCCAGCCAGGGGCACAGGCGTCTCAGGACTCTGGCAAACTCATCTTACCAGCTGCTTTTATTAGTATAGTACAAAGCTATTTTTTCAGTCTTCTTCTGCTCATTGCGCATGTTACTACTACCACGCGCTGCTGCTCTTCTTCTCTTGATCCTCTACCACACCTTACGTTGCTTCCGCTGCGCATGAACCGACCGACGGCTTGCTTTCTAAATAGCTTCCGTTGCCCTGCACACTGTACGTCCTATCTATTGATGATTCGCAGAGCATTCCGCCATCATGATTGAACCGATGCCACACGAAGAAGAGTCCTTATGCCAAAGCTTTGAATTACCCATCGAGACCGAGAAAAGAGCTCCAATGAAACCAGTCAAATGGTTGCGCGACAAGGTGTCTTTTGTGCTCTGCAAGACCATGTCGCACAGAAAAACGAGGCGGTACGAGGCGCTCAGCTGAGAGGCATGCATATACAAGACTCCAAGTCTAGACCGCGTCGGGCCCAACTTGAATGGCGTTGGCTTCTTCAGCGCAAGCGGGCCAAGGCTGAATCGCTCAGTAGCCCACATCTACTTAATCTTGAAGCCTAAAGAAAAAGAACTCGCATTTTGACCCAATAGAGACGATTGCGTCTTTTTTGTCTTGTGAGCCCCCTTTATAAAAGGTAGTGATGCGCCTTGTGCCCGGGCGCTAGGGGACAGACCATGGTGAAGGGCTACTCTTCAACTTGATGCTATGGATCTCTTTGCGAAAGCGGTCAAGAATGGCATCGCCAAGGGCTATGCCATTGGTCAACAGCAACTTCAACAGCATCTGGCTAAGCAGCGCGACAATCATGTTCAACATGGCCGCGACGAGACGAGCGGTTACTATGGCGCTCAGCCCAGCTCCGGTAGCAATACTGCTTCATATTCGGTAAAAGCCAATTCTGGGAGGGACAATATAGAAGAATCAACGTTGCTAACAATTTTTGTTTCTAGTCTCTTTCCCAACAGCAATACCAGCAACAACAACAGCAACAACAACAGCAACAGCAATATGCCGCGGCGTACAACGGAGCGCCGCCACCACTGCCTCCCAGACAGTATCCGCCACCTCAGCCGCAGCCAAATTATCTTGTACAGCAAGTGTCACCAGACTTGCCAGTGAATCCCGAAAATGTAACCTCGAAGCGACCAGACTACTCGTACTGCGCCGTACTGCCGCCGCCGCCACCGTCATACATGCCGCCAGCCTCTGCCGAGGCAGCATACTCACAATACACCTCACCTCCGGCTGTTCATGATCCGAACATGAGCGCCTATTATGAGAATACTGCCAACAGAATCGAAGGGATTCAGCATCATCAAGTGCTCTCCCATGATGCCTCTGTGAGCAACCAGCCTGTTCGGGCAAACATTGCACTGGCCGTGGAGGGCTTTCAGGGTCGAGAGCCGGCCTATATCCGTGACGGTATGGGGGGCTATGTCTTGAGAAATAGCACAGAATATGAATCTCCCGTACGGACTCAACGCTGCGAAGGATCATTTTCATATGATGCCCCTCCGAGAGTGGCCAGTCCTTATACCCAGACGCACCTCGAACCACAGCACGAGCACACAACTGCTAGTCAACCACCAACAATAGAGGAACAGAAAACAGATAAAATAACCGAAATAGAAGAGAGCAAAAGCCCTGGATACTTGACGCCATTTTCAGTCGAGCAGCAAATGTCTAATCTTGGGTTGGGTGCCGCTCCAGAGCTGCCAAAGGCTGAATCTCGAGTCCAGAAACCCAAGAAACGCCGTGAGCTCCCTCCTATTCTAGCTGATGGCCCTGGAGAAGAGGTGGTGCGCTTCTGTCCCGAAGACAGATTGGTCGACTATCCGCTCTACTGGTATTACTTGGAGGGTCTGCCCAATTCTCCAATTTGTACAAGGTGCTATGCAGACTACATTGAGTCTACGCCGTTGGCAGAAAACTTTGACCGAAAGTTGGCCGAAATTGGCACTGTTTCATCTTGTCACTTTCGCTACCCACGGATACAGAATGTCATGTGGCCAGCGGCCTCGAAAACGCACCGCATTGATGGGCTAAAGGCGTTCCTGTCCAGCCGCCTTCTCGTACCTAATTGCAAAGGGCGAGCTACCACAACCGGAGCTGATGGGGTCAAATACTATGGTATGAAGAACGACGATATCCCTGGATTTATTGCATGTGAAGCGTGCTTTGAAGATTGCATTGCCGACACAGCATTCGCGCCCCAGTTTGAGCCGTACGCGAAGGTGCAAGGAAAAGAGGACAGATGGGTTTGCGACGTGAGTATTCTACATGTCAAAAAAGCCCTAGCCGTTTTTCCGAAGCGGAATGACTGGTGTGGCTTTGTCGAAAGTGCAAGTCGCCGATTCAAGCTCCCAGCCTGCGACGGCACGGAACTCGCTAGAGCGGACAGTGGCAATTGGTACACGACTCGGGAACAGATGGACAATTTTCAAGTTTGCGAGGCGTGCTACATGGATAAAGTCGAGCTCGACATGTTTTGCGACGAGTTTGAGCAGATACCCGGGCCGGCCGACTTTGACATGTACATTGAGTTTCTGCGGCAGCGGTGGACGTGCTCGCTGACGAGCAGCTCTTTGCCCATGATGTTTGCGCTGGATGCAGCAGAGAAGGGGCAAGATTTTGCCGTCTTTTACAAGTCCGCGACAGCCATTACCAAGCTGGTGCCTTGCACAAAATACGGCATCATCCGTGGCAACTGGTGGACAGTCAGCGGTGGCTGCCAGGATTTCGACCTTTGCGAGGCCTGCTACGAGGGCATCATGAAGCCCAACGGACTCGACCAATTTCTAGAGTCGAAGCAGCGAGGCCCGGAAGAGACTGTCATTTGCAACTTTTGCCCTGCGGCGCCGCGTTACAGTGAGTATCTGAACAAGTTTGCCGAATCTCTCGACCGCGGCATCTTTAGCTGCTACGCCGACCACATTCGGACCTTTGCCGCCGTGCCGGCCTGCCCGGGCCGCGACAGCCTCGCTAACAGCAAGTGGTGGGGATACAGCGAGGCGCTCTTCTGCCAAGACTGCTACCTCGTCTTTGTCAAGCACACCCGTCTCGGCGCCTACCTGCCCTTGCAGGGCGTGCACGACGAGCGGGCGCAGATATGCCAAATGTGGTCGCCACGTATGCGCAATATGTGGCGTGCCGCGTGCGACGCCGCGGGCGCGCCCGGCTCTGCAGAATCCGAGGCTGAGCAGGTTGATCAGCTTCGCGCCTTTGGCACCAAGAGGCTCGCGGTGTGGCTGCAGACGGTTCCGCGGATCCAGTTTCTGCGGCACATGAAGGACATGAAGGTGATGCAGGCCATGCAGCAGGGCCAGCTGAGTCTCATGTACTCGGGCATGAACAGCATAGCGGTGCTCTCGGGTACAGATGACGGGAATATGCACGGGAACAGCTCTATTGGATGGTATGAGACGGAGAATGGGGCGACGGGTGCGCAAATGTTTAACAATATGCAGACGGGCATGGCGGATGCGGCACGTGCAGATGAATGGATGCAGATATTCCAGTTGGAGTTATTATGGAAAGAGGTGGAATAAGAAAATTTGGAGTAAACATGCCATTGTTTGAGATGGCGACTTGTATAAAAATGATCCTATTTCGTCTAAATTACAATTTGTGGCTGTGTCACCATCACCAGGTCACATTATCCAGGTGGCTGCATAAAGCCACTTTCGTTTACGCGCCATGCCAAAAGGAGACCAGATACGCTAATAATACATTAATACTTGATATTCATCATCCCAGACTTGAGCTCTAATTTGACCACTATTTACGTGAGTAGCGCGTTAACCTGCAGTCCCCGACGGGTGTGACATTGTACTGTGCCGCAAAAGGATCATCACACGGATCAAAAGTACGCTTATGCTCAATCGCGCCTTGAATCATGTCGGCGACTTCCTTGTCGTAAAATGTATCGATAAACTCGAAAATCAGGTCAACACCAGAGAGCACGCCTGACGCCGTCCAGATATTGCCATCCACCACCCAGCGCGCGGGCGACGTCCACTTGACAGCCTTGAACTCGGCGGCGACCGACTCCCAAGCCCACTTGTTTGTCGTTGCGCGCTTGCCGTCCAAGACGCCAGCCTGGGCAGCCACGCCGGCGCCGGTGCACACGGTGATGAGGTACTTGACCTTGGGGTACGTGGTGCGGACAAAGTCAATAGCCGCCGAGATGTTGCCGAGGCGCTCGCCGCCGCCGCCGGGCACGAAGAGCACGTCAATGTCCGAGGGCGCGTTGGCAAAGGTGTGCGTGGGGTTGATGGACAGCTCAAAGTGGGAGTTTACAGGAAACTCCTCGCCAGGCGCGGGCCGCATGAAGACGGGGTCCATGGTCTCGGCGAGGATGCTGAGATTGAGGCCGTAGACGGAGGAGAGGAGATAGAGGGGCTCGATGGAGCCGGCGACGTCGAGCAGGTCGTACGAGTTGTAGAGGACGAAGCCATAGTGGCGAGGCGGTGCTGCTTGCAGGTCAAAGTTGTTGGTGGTTTGGTTCGCGGATGGTTTGTGGAGGAAAAGCCTATTAGTATACCTTTGGTGGTGTTTGTACCTGGAGCGCACGAGGCTGCTGCAACAGCCGTGGCCAAGAGCGACAGCTGTGCGAAACGCATGGTGTGGAGAGAGAGAGACTGATTGTTTTTGTGACTGATTGTCGATCTTTAAGTTTAGGGCATTCGCTGGGACTTACTTTTATATACTTTGAGGCCATGAAGGGATGAAATGGTCATGAAAGGGATTCAATGAGCAAATAAGAGTAAGTTTCTGTGGGCTCACAAGAACGCACGTAAGACTCTGAAAGCGGTGTATGAAACAAAGAATTATAAAAAAAAATCACAATGCCCAAGCTTCGCACAAATGAATTATTAGTCCCTGGCAGGTTCGCTGGTTGGGACACGTTGGTAGTGCGACAAGGGTGGGCCAACGTTGCGACCAGCCTTGTCGTTTCATTCACGGGAGTACAGAGGAAAAGAAAGGGTCAGAAGACGGAGGGGCAGAAAAGCAACTGCTTTACTCTTTTCAAATTTCTCACATGTACACAAGTGATTCATTGGCTGCGAGCGCCCAAGGCTAAAAACTCCGTCTATGAAAGGGGGTATTGGTCATAGGCGCAAACTGCTTGCCAACAAAAAGACAAGCCCCATCAAAAAAGAAAGAAAAACGATTAGAGTTAGGCTTTGTGGCTTGGAAAGCAGATGCGGCCAAGCGGCCAAGCGGGGGAAACAAGCAGGACCAGGACACGTAATGTCCGGCCGAAAGCGATTTATGGTTTGCTGTCCGGGCGGGCGGGCGTCGCCATCCGTCCGTGGACCAAGAATGAAAAAGTTCTCGCGCCCAGACGGCCTGTGTGACTTTTGTCTAAGAGACAGACGGCTCGTTTCTTGATGCTCCCGCCGTGCGAGTCTGTGCGCCTGTGTGGCTAGCAAGATGCTCGCTCGCCAAGGACACAACAGAGTGCAATCTCGTGGCAGCCTGCTCGGGTATTTTTCATTTTCTTTTCCGGAACCGAGTTTATACGTAAAAGCTTCGACTTTACCAGTACTATGCCTAATAATTTAAGAAAACGTGGGTGATTACCCTAACAGTTGGTGGCGCTAAGGCCGTCCATGTGAAACTTTGCGCCTTGGCAGCTTGGCAGCTATGGCAGCTTCCGGGGAAGCGTGTGTCGGCTAAAGCCATGAATTTGGTCGTACTGTACAGCCATTACTTGCGCAGGTTACTGAGAGAATGTCCTTGCATCTATATATTACATTTCGCTAGACATGGCCAGGACTATATAGTCCCCTAGGTGTGGGTGCGCGAGATGGTACACGCCCGAGTCATCATGAGTATGCACAGAGAAGTTTCTCGCCGAGATGATTTGTTTGTGAGACGTGTGAGTATGTAGTAGGTATTCGCGCAACGGTGATGAAAGACAAGATGATGAGATGCCAAGAAGAACATGCTCAAGCTGGGGGGCCGGACACAAGGGCCGTACCACTTGTTTTCTTTTTTTTTTCAAGCCATCTCCATAGCTTCTTTTCCTTGGATGGAAAAATCGCCAAAGCCGGGGTTAGACTTGGAATCAGAGGTCGGACCGACGCTTTGTTGTACAAGTGACGTTGTGGTGAACGTGTCCAACGAGCCGTCCGACTCGTCCGTTTACAACCAACTTTTCACAATCACTGATTCTGACTCTATATCCATAACCCTACTCCGTCCCACGCACAATCATGAAAAAATAGTTGTATATTTCCGTAGGGCTACTTGCTAAAAGAGTATACGAATAGACAAATTGCGGAGCTCATCGAAACACGGCGTAACACCCTATTGGCTGGGCCTTTCCCAAAATGGAAAGCGGGGTGTCGATTTGCCCCTGCCGCAATTCGCAGCGCGATGCGTTTGTCATTTTCCATCTCACAACGTCAAATGCAAATATAAATTATTAACTACGCAGTGGTGGAATCAATCGCCTGTCATTCACGTAACCAAAGACGAAAGACAGATTACAATGCAAACACAAAGGCCTCGCGCCGGCCGCCCGCGGATGCAGGATTCCGAGACCGACACCAAGGACCAGGATGAAGCGGCGGTAAGCAGACTTTCATCTCGTTTGCGATTTAAATACTCAACCATTCATCTACTTACACCTCTGTTAGTCTCGCCGAGCCCGTATGCGTCAAGCGCAGCGCAGATATCGCTCCAAGAAGCAAGACGCCCTCACCGCCGCCGAGCAAAAGGCCGCCGCGCTCGAGAACGCCCTTCGCGGCACCATCTCCGCCTTTCGCGGCCTGCAAAGGTCGCTTCTCCAGTATCCTGCAGGCTACGTGCCCCTCGATGTTAGCCTCGCCATCGGCAAGACGTCGGTGGAAATGTCCAATCTTCTCCACAGCAGCGGCGTACAGCTCCAGGACACACTGGCCTGCAGCCTTCTCGACTGCACCAACGCCACGTGCGCTCGCAGGATCCTCTCAGAGAGCGTGCCGCGCTCTGCATCTGACTTTGATCTACAGTCTTCACAGGGCAGCGAGCTTGGCAACTCCACACCGGAATTTTCACCAGGCATGCATACCCTGCCTGGTGAGCTGCTGCCACCACAGGCAATGGTACAGTCCTCTCCTGGCGATCTGTTTGGCAATTTCGATTTTGCCGGACGCTTCCTACCGCAGCTACATAGAAAGATAGAGGGCTCGACGGAAATGGTGCTACGACTAGCCCCGCCAAAGCTGCAACGCCTCGAATACGGTCTCACGCGAACATGGTTCGACACAGATCTCCCAGAACTCGCCGGCGAGTGGCTAGAGGCTTCGGATGTGGAGGAGTATCTGGCGCAGCGAGGCATCCACGTCAGGGACAAGTCGCAAAAGCCGGTCACGCTGCATCTCGGATCCGAACCAAGCGACGCCGACTCGGAGGGTCCTTTTACGCCAGAGTCGTGGGAGCCCGAGCTACCCGACTGGACAATCTTTGGCAAGCAGCTCGACGAGCGACAAGATATACCCGGCGGCCTGCGCGTGGTCTCGGCAGCGTCGCCTATGCCAGGCTTGATGGGACAATCACCCACGTCATCACTGCCGGCGACGCCGCAGAGAAGGATTACCATTGATGTGGACAAGCTCGTCGCGGGTCTGGCCTGCAAGGGCATTTGCCTAGGGCCAGCCCCGGGTATCCGCAGGCATCACGTCGACGAAGCCATACAGGGCGCTGTGCAAATTTGTTAGCAAGCCTGATTCATTTCAAAGAGTTGCATTAAATGTCGAAGGATTCTACTAGAACTAACCGTTGCAACATGGAGCGGCAAACGATGTGGCTATGGAGCTTACAACATGGCCATTGCAAACAGAACTTTCCCTCCGCAACGCTCAGAGAGCATTACTCGACAACTATTGCACACTCGAAGATGAGCATGTTACCGATCGTGTTCAATTGTTAATCGCTTGATTCGAAGCGCTATGAAACTATTTCAAGTCAGTATCTTCTCACCTGCTGTGGGTCCAATGCAGTTACTGCTTCTAGGGTTCACACATCGCCGCCTGCCATATCCTGCCGCATTTCTTCCACCTAACCTCGCTTCCCGAGGGTTTTCAGTTCCCACATGATCCGAATCCTCTAAATCGAAATTATCTCGGCGTTGCTGTCGTGTCGTCGGCATCTCGACATCATTGTTTGCTGTTTTGACATTGTCTTTGCTTTGCATTGTTGGAACCTTTCTAAATTAAGCTTTTTTTTCACGCCCCGTCGGTCTTTTTATCAATCTCGTGTGATTCAATTGACGAGAAAACTCTGCCGCAAAACACGTCATGAATGTTACCTTGGTTGACGACAGCGACGATGACGTTTACGTCCGCTCTCGACACCGACGCCGACGCCGACGCCGACGCCAACGATCAGTAAGCGTGGCCTCGACTTCAACGATTTTACCCTATACGTCCGACGCCGACGACGATTATTGTGAAATCATTGAAGAAGATGATGCAGAAGCAGATGTCTTGTTTGCATCTGAAGTCATTGACCTGACAAAGGATGACTCACAAAGACTGATACAGCACCACCGCCCGAATGAAACAGAGCTTGACTCTGTGATAGCTCCTTGTGGTACTACTGTCAAGCCGACAAATTGTATCCAGGTCAGCGATACCTACTTGGGAGAGCTAAAGATAAACTTTTTACACGTCACGGCAATCATTCGCGATTACGATGGTAGAACGTTTATTCGAGGTATACCTTTCACAAGGGTCCGTCACTTGAACGGGAAAATAAGAGACCGATTGAATGAAGTCTGCATGGTTCTTCACCAACACAAACAGCTAGATCAGGAGCCTGACCCCCCGATATTAGTCGATGTCGAACCCCACCGCATGATCCGTTGGCGAACGCTGATCATAACGAATGCACCATTCCCGGCGCATGCCGTTGACATCAACAGATACGCCCGCTCTCGCTCCTTAGAGCAAAAGATGATGGCGGCTGAGAAATCTGCACACATTGTGTGCCGATGGAGTATGACAATCACCTACTCAATTACAGCGACAAACAGAAATAAGGCAGAAGAGGAACTACTAGAGCACCTTCGGGGCGATGATCTACTCGATGCGAAATACCGCGTATCAGACGATGAAGTCTCGAAACTATGGCGAGGGCCCCGACAACGTGGAGGCGGGTGGAAAACGACCCCAGAATCGCTAAAGTCTCTGGATACACCGATCTCGAGGTGCCCTGGCCAGAAATACACGCTTTTCGACTCTTTTTCCGGAGCAGGCGGCGTGTCTCGCGGTGCCCAAGATGCTGGATTCAAAGTACGATATGCTATCGACAAGGAGCGCGAGGTCTAGGAGACTTATAGCGGCAACTTTCCGTTTACGCAGTTATACGAATGTGATACTAAGAAGTACGCAGAGAAGAAGCAACGGAAGCCAGTCGACATCCTCCACTTATCCCCACCATGCCAGGTCTGGTCGCCAGCGCATACACATGATGGACCCAACGATGCCGCCAACACAGAGGCGCTCTATACCTGTCGGAGCCTAATTACACAAACTCGCCCTCGAGTCATTACCCTCGAGCAGACATTTGGCATCACGCATGCCAAACATATCAATCACTTCTGGGCGCTGATCCGCGACTTTACTGATCTGGGCTACTCTGTGCGTTGGTCTGTCATTAGACTATGTACCTGGGGCTCGCCCCAAAATCGGAAGCGTCTAATAATGATTGCCTCGGCGCCCGGCGAGCGGTCGCCACCATTTCCCGCTGCTACACACTCCGAGTACGGCGGAAACGGTACTAAGCCGTTCAACACGGTTGCCAGTACCCTTGCGCGGGTGCGCATGGGCGACAACCTTCACGACCCCGAGAGCGTGCAGTCTTTTCACCCCCGGCGACCGTCATGGGATGCGAATACGCTCGGCCGCACCATCACGACCGGCGGCGCCAACTCTTACCACCCTAGTGGGCGCCGCGACTTTACGCTGCGGGAGCTTGCCTGCCTGCAGGGCTTCCCAAAAACGCACAGATTCGTAGGCACCATGACCAAGATCCGGCGACAAATCGGCAATGCGTTTCCGCCTAATACAGTGTACGTGCTATACAAGCACTTGCATGACTGGCTTTTGAAACAAGACAATGTAGGCAGCTACGTGCCTGAAGATGATGTGATGGTTATTGACGACGACGACTCCTCCTCCTCTGATATTTCCGGGTCGGAGAGTGTAATTTTTGGCGAGGCACGAGTTTCCCCGGCCATGGATGATGTCGTCATGGGTCAGTCCGACGATGAGGTAATTTTTGTTGGAACGAATGCGGACTGCGATGATTGCTTTGTAGACTTGACTTAGCTACGACTTGAACAAGATGTGGATATGTATGCTTAGAACTTTTGTTAGAACAATTATAGGCAGGGTAAAATTGCTTCATCCATCTTCTCAATCGGTTTTTCTTCTTAATCAGACTATGGCTATTGGTGACCCTCGAGGGCTAAGCATCCGAGGCCGACCCGAGTCCAATGCACAGTCCGACGCAATGCTACACAGTATATTGCAGCAATCCACAACATGCAACAGCGACGCTGTTGACTAAAAAGCCCACCGGCGAGCGTCTTGAAAATCCAATAATTGCCAATGTCCCGCCCTGGAAGAGTCAACAAACATCGCGGAGTGCGCCGGCTTTGCGCTGCTGTTTTTCCGCCTTTGCCCGGGTGCAGGGTGGGCAGGATGGCGACCGCTTGATCTAATCTTATCAATCAGCGTTGCGTGGACGTTCTCCACCCTCGAATCACCTGCCGGATGTCCTGGGGTAGCATTTGGCACTTAAGCCGAAGAGGAGACCCCTCCTAACCATTAACCAGCTTCTCCCCTCTCTCTGCAATATTGTCACGCCACTGCTTTGCCTCCAATTTTTTGCGGCCTTTTACTTTCCCTCTTCACTTACTATTTAAGGACCAGGGGTTTGCATACTGAGTTTCCCCGATCTGACACACACACTTTGCCCGCATTCGTTTCAAGTTGGCCGCCTTCTCTTCATCCATCATCAACCATGAAGCTCTCCTCCGCCCTCGCCGTCATTAGCACCGCGGCCACTACACTGGCCTCCAACCAGCAGGCCATGGACGGCAGTAGCAAGCCGCCCGCGGCGGCCGAGCACCGCATCCCGACCAGCTACGAGTCGGCCGTCATGGGCCGCCGCATCCTCGGCCTCAGCAAGCTCGCCACCTTTTCCACCGTCTTCCCCAGCAATTCCAAGTCGACGCGCCGCAGCAGCACGCTCGCCGACAATGGCGTCGAGGGTCAGCCCATTGGCCTGGTCGACTACGTCGCCGACTGCGAGGACGTCGGGAACCCGACGGTGCTGGAGCTCAAAATTGGTACCACTTTCCGCAACGTGCAGGCCGGCTCCAACCTGACCGTGTCGCTGCAGTGGGTGCCGCCGTACCCGCCCGCCAAGCGCATCGGCGTCGTGAAGCGCGCTCTGTCCTACCTGCCCTTCTTCAGCCGCAGCAGCACCGCCGCCGCCGACGACAACGTCCCGCCCAACTCGGCCGACCCCAGCATCCCGGACACGGTGCCCTACTCGGCCGACAACCTGCCGCGCTTTGCGCTCTTTGGCTACCTGGAGCCTTTCAACGCCGACGAGGCCCAGACGGAGAAGCTCAAGACGTGCTACCTGGCCAAGCACCCGGACAGCAAGTACTGGCTGCCGGGCAACCACATCCACACGAGCGACTGGACGCGCATGGTCGTCACAAAGGTGTACTGGATTGGCGGGTTCGGTGACCGCGCATACATTGGATGGATTCCGGTCGAGGAGTGGAACAGCGTCAAGGAGGAAGAGTGGAAGGCGATTAAGCTGCCTGGTGAGACCAAGAATTGGTCCGAGTGGAACGCGTATGATGATCTGGAGCTGTAAGATGGCTCATGTATCTGGACATGTGGAATACCCCTAGATTCAGAGACGAAGATCCCTAGATATTGACGAGATTGATCCTAGCTTCACCCAATATATACCTGTGTCTCCGCAAGAGGTGTCTGCGAGTTTGAGGCTGCACACCAACCACTTCAAAGAGAGTGTATTCTCATGCACGGCCATCAATTTGATGATCCCTTCAGTAAAAAAAAAGTTCTCACTTGAATCTGGCCAGCCACTTTTTCTCAATGAAGCAGCCACAGGAATTTCGTCACGTGACGGATGTCGGCGATGGCGACGACGGAAGAATTGGCCAGATCATAAATGCGTAGGGGAATGAAATGAAATCCTAAATGTTGAATTTATTTTGCAAATTTATTGAAAAAATGGTCGTATCAAAAATTGTGAATTGATGCCGCACTTTCCATAAAAGCCCCTGGCACCTTGTCCACCGGCCTGAGCTTCACCCAGCTCCGCCAGCTGCCACCAGAGCAAGCCCAACCCTCTCCATATCACCAACACAGCCACCTGTACGCGCACGACAACCACACAAGCCCTTTGCTCATTACGAAGCAGCTAGCCATCTGCATACGAACGATAGCCTTTGCTCGAGCCGATTCCGACCCATTGAACTACGAAACGCAACAGTACCAACGCACCAAGCACCGCCAGGCACACCAGCAGCCATGCTTGTGTCCCTGACCGTCGGCAAGGTCGACGCCGGTGTCACGGTGCTTCTGACGCCCGACAAGCGCCTTGTAAGCCTTTTTCCCGCGTTTCATACAGCTGCAATCCCCAATCGCATCGACATTACTCACCTGCTGCATGTTCTTGCCCCCCCCGACAACGTACCGCAGCTAATCAGTGACCCCCCTCGTCTACCCCCCTTCAGATCGAGTTCCCCTCCATCCTCCTGCCGCCCAACATTTCCTCGGGCAGCATCGTCGACATCAACGTGTCGCAAAACGCGACCAAGGAGTCGGCCGAGGAGGCCAAGTTCCGCGCGCTGCAGGAGCGCATCCACGCGTCGTTTGGGGCCGCGGAGCCGGCGACGCCCGTGCTGCGGTGCCGCAACGCGACGCAGACGTCGGTCGTGCTCGAGTGGGAGCCCGTGGAGCTCGCGACGGCGGACCTGACCTCGCTGACGCTGTACCGCAACGGGCAGAAGGCGGGCCACATCCCGCGGCCGCTGCAGATGCACAGCACCAAGATTAGCGGCCTGGCCGTCGATACCGAGTACACGTTTCACCTGGTGCTGCGCACGAGCGCCGGCACGCGCACGAGCGAAAAGGTGGCGGTCCGCACGCACAAGATGACGGACCTGGGCGGCATCACAATCACCACGGGGTTCCTGCCGCCGCCGGCCAAGGAGGCGCTGGCCCAGGCGGTCGAGCGCATCGGCGCCAAGATTGTGGACGGCGTGCGCATCGACACGACGCACTTTGTGACGACTGAGGGACGCGGCACCGCGTGGGAAAAGGCCGTGGAGAATAATATACCCGTCGTGCGGCCAGAGTGGGTAGACGCCTGCGAGAAGAATGGCCGCATCCTCGGCGTCACCAAGTTTTACCTCGACGCCATGCGGCCCGGGCCCCCGAGCGAGGCGACACCCACGCCCACGCCGCCCCCCGCACAAAAGAACCAGCCGCCACCGCCGCCGCCTCCACCGAACGAGGACGGCGCGTCCAAAAAGGACGGGGATGACGACGACGACGACGACGACGACGACGACGACGACGAGGATGAGAGCGTGATTGAAGGCCAGGAAGACGCCAGAGACCGCAACGAGCACCCCGCCGAGGACGAGAACGAGGATGAGGATGAGGGAAAGCAGCAAGCGACGCCGGAGCCGAAAGCCCGTCGTCCGTCGCACGACGAGGAGCAAAAGATGCGGCGCGAGGACAAGGACGGCCAGAAGCTGGCGCATCATCGCCCTTTGGGCAGCAAGGCGTCCCTGGCGACGGCAGAGGAAATGAAGAAGAAGCAGCAGGATGAAGAGGCTGGGGATGGCGAGGATGATGAGGAGGGGGCGACAGAGGGTCAAGAGGCTAAAAAGCCTGCCTCGACGGCCGATGGGGATTCGTTCCAGGAGGTGCAGCTATAATTACGAGAGGAGAAGCGAAGAGTTATCAGCAAGCAGGTAGGGCGTGGAACAAGGAAAAGGCGATGAGCAAATGGGGACGTTGCTAGAGCATAACTATAAGGGCTGTTTTGACAATGTCAAGTTATTAATACACATTTTAATACATCAAATAAGGATAAATGACACAAAAGCTAAGCGTCTACATAGGTCACGGTGGAGATGAGTTGTGATGTGAATATTATGTATTAATCTCTCTGCTCTGGTTTCGTGTCTTGAGGGAATGTGTTCCAGACAATGCAGCTATAATCACGAGAGGAGAAGCCAGAGTCACCAGCAAGCAGGCCAGAACTTGGAACAAGAAAAAGGTGACGAAATCGGGACGTTTAAGAGCATTACTACAGGGGCTGTTGTTTCGATAATATTAAGTCATTATTACACATTCTTATATATCAAATAAAGATAAATTGACAAAGGCTCACGATTTGCACAGGTTCACGATGGAGATGGGTTGTGATGTGAATATTATGTATTAATCTCTCTGCTCTGGTCTTGCCGACTCTCTCCAAGACCATGAAGCAAGCGGGTTTCAAGGCAGAAAACAAAATGCAGAAATGCCTCGAGGTATATCGCTGATAAATGTTGGGAATACGAAAACAAAAAAAAAACAAAAAGACTTTTTTACAACTGATTTTTCTTCTCTTTAATGAGATGCATAAAAAATCATTTACTACACCCTCACGCTGCTGCCCACAGGTCGAGGGCGCAGCGGCATCGGCGGCGTGTCTCCCGATACCTGGCGCGTTGCCGCCGGCCTGGGACGCGCCCTCGGCAGCGCGCTCCTCTCTGGCTGCTCACCGCCGCTGCCCTCACCGACACCGCCGGCGAGCTCACGCATCAGCGGCTCGATGGCGCTCATGCCGCTGACGTCGGGGTGCTGCCCGTCGTGGTCCAGCGTGTCGCGCTCCTCGCGGCGCACCATCTCCTCGAGCATGCGCTCGCGGGAGAGGCTTGCGCGGCGAATGAGCCTGCGACGCTGCGAGGCGCGTGAGAGGCGGTCGATGCTGGTGGTAGCGCCGGCGCCGGCGCCGTCGTCCGAGGCCCAGTCCCGAATATTGTCGTCGTCAAGGCCGCTGCTACTGCTACGGACGTCCTCTAGCATGGGGTGGAGGGCGCGCAGCCAGAGGTCGCCGTTGCGCTCGAGGCGGCGGACACGGCTTTCCATGTCGCGGAGGCGCTGCTCGCGGTAGGCCTCGTAGAGGTACAGGATCTCTCGCTCGGGGTCGGTGATGGGCACGACCTCGTAGGGGTTAGATGCGGTGAGCTGTCGGAGCTGCCTCTTGGCGGCGGCGTTGGACTCGCGCTTCTTGCGCTCCTGCTCGCGGCTGGTCTGCCACTCGCGGCGGCGAGTCAGAGATGTGCGCGTCGTGTCGAAGCCGTGCTTTTGCAAGGGCGACGTCTCGGTCGATGCAGGTGGCGTTGGGGGCGTTGTGGCGGCAGACTCTGGCCGCAACTCAACGACGGGTCCGTCATCGTCTGTGGGAGGGGCTCCATATACCTGGTCGGCTGCCTCATCGTCTGGGTTCATGTCGACGACGACCATGATTGTAGAAAGTTGGGGTCCAGTTTGGGCGTTGGCCGCAGGAGCAGGCATATCCTTGGCTAATGGAGCATTTGGCGGATCACTGCCCTTGGCAGTTGTAAGCGGCGAGCTACCCATTTTCGAGCTTCGTACTGCTGCAAGATCCCGGAACTTCTTGTCGCGCACCTTTTCGCGACGGCTTTTGACAGAGAGAATGCTTGCCGGCGGTGAGGGAGACGTGCCGCGATCGCTTACGGGGCTGCCTGTGACTTGCGTGGCCTTTGACGCCCTTGCCGGTGTCTCTTGTTCAGCCTGCCGCTGTGATCGCAAGTTGGAGGTTGACTTTCGTGATAAAGTTGATGTTGCCAAAGATACCGGCGGGTGTCCTACGCGTCGGTCGGTGCTGCGATACCCCGGGCCTTCGCGGGGCATGGGCGAGGGATTTCTGGTATAAGGCTCTTCTTCCGCAATAACCTCGTCAATGGACGATGCGTGATGATGCTTGATGCGTGGAGAGGCAGCCATGCTTGAACCGCGCGAAGGATATGCTGCACGGACGAATTCCATATTCTGACGCGGGGCGACCCTTGACTGAGTCTCTTCGTAAAAAGCTGCGGACTGCTGGCCAACAGACGACGCCTCTGACTCGGTGGGAGCTAGAGGCCAATGACCGGTGTCGGAAGGAGACGACGGCGGAGACGACGATGGTGGCGGAGATGGAGGCATCATCCGGCGATTTCGTAGCAGCTGCGGAGGAAAATCTCTGTCAAAGCGACGAGGCGAAGCCGGGCTTGCTGGAAGGGTGCTCGCATTATGGCTCGGCGAAAGGGGCCGAAGGACTGTAACGACGCCTTTGTTATTTTTGAAAGTGCGAACCGACTCGGGCAGTGGAGGGACAGGCGGCTGAGTGTCCTTATTAAAGACGGGGTACTGGGACCTGGGAGTGTCGCCAAAGTGGGAGGCCTCGAGAGGAATAGAAATGGCAATATGGCGATGACCACCCGTAGTTACACCAGCCACAGCAGAATCGGGCAGTCGAATAGGTGGTAGTGCTCTGCTCATGGACTTGCTCCTCCTCTTGCCCATGACATTGAGCTTGTCCCATTTGCCACGTTCTCCCTCTTCTTTATCGCTGTATGGCTGGGCCATGAAGTTGCTGGCAGGCGGCTCATTGCTGCGCAGGAACTCTATTAGAGCAGCCACATCATCGCGACTGCGACGACGGCGCATATTGTCGCCAAAGCCAGTGGTATCGTGTAAGTCACCCCCGAGGTAGCTTGTGCGGGTGCTGGAAATATTAAAGTCTGAAACGAGACGCGACGCACACTGCAGTTCGGATGGAATGTCGAGGTCAGTAAAGCTTGGCGTGGGAATCCGAAAAGGATGCGAAGCTAACGGCGAGGGGTGCATTGAGTTGCTGTCCCATGATTCTGCCGAAGATGTTGGAGAATCGATAATGATGGAGAGAGGAGGAGGTGCATCGACGGTGACCATTGTCACGGCAGACTGGATATTGCGTTGTTGAATTTACTTCAAGGGCTCGATAGTAGTACTCCGTACTAATGTCGGCAATCTCGTGTATTGTGGCACGGACGTTGAGGATGAACCTGGGCTGATTTGGCGCAAAACTCGCTGGGGTCCTTGACGCCAACGCGACCGGGGGCGGAGCGGCAGGTGACGAAAAATCAAAACGTCCCAAATGTGCGAGCAGCAAATATAATTTACCCAACTGGGAGAGCAGCGGTGACAAGGTCGACGCCCGGCAGTGATGCAGTGCGATGTGAATCGTGTTTCGAAAGTGCAGATTGGGACCCTGCATCTGCAGACTGGAGGCTGGAGCCGAGTAACAATGCCGAGCGAGGGCGAAACACGATGAATTAGGGACGAAAAATGACCCAGTATCCTCGATGTAGCGGCGAGACCCCGCCGAAAAAGACGAAATCAAGACAGGCTATGACTGCACAAAACCAATGCAGAGGCGACAAATATTTGCTAATAACGAAGGGGCAGAGAAAGAGAAGAGTACTACCAGTAGAGACGAAGGCCTGCCGCCAGGTTAAATCGGTGCAGGTCGGGGCCAATTTGAGCAGTCTTCCCACTGACGCAAGAGAGTTATCGACAGCAGCAACCCGAAAAAGAGGAAGCAGGGGTGGAAAAAGGGCTGGTAGGCAAGGATCGGCGCCAATTGGTAGGGATGGCTTTCTCTTGGAGTGGAGGACGGACCACACAGCTGGGATCTCGAGAAGCAGCAAGCACACTAACAAGCAACCCTGCATATAGCTGCGGAGAGAAGAGTTGCTGCCCTCTGAAGCGACATGATCATTCGCTGAATCAAATACGGGACCGCGGTGTCCTGGTCCGTCTGGACGGATACGTTGAGCATAGTTGAAATTCGGATAGCGGTAATGAGAGGTCTTGGCCCCCTTCCCGCCTCGTCGACGCAAAAGAGAAGACGTACGGAGTAAAACGTTGTCCTCTGCAAGGTCCAAGTAACTGCTTGATGGTTGACTGTCTTCTCGTCCTACCAGTAATGTGGCAGCTGAAGAGGAGTCAAAGAGACCTTGGGAGTTGCAGGGGCCGGGCCCAGTTGGTGGCTCGACGCTAATAAGACCTTGGTACGGGCGCGATGGTGGCACCCCAGGTAGTTTGTTGTAGACTTTTCGAAGTTCTTAGCGAGCAGAGCGCGGAGTGTGAGCGGGAGAGCATCGGTAGGTAGCGCCCTTGTTACCCGTCTGATATTAGACAAGATCGGTTTCCGAAACTTGAGCGCCCGCAAGTCCCAGAGCAGTGATATGCGGCGTGATAGTTTTCAATCGCATCTTTTTGTTGGTCAGGCCCATGTCTCGACGCAAGCAATGAAAAGACGGGCGTGGATACTGGTTGTGAGGACTGCAAGGATCACAGGTCGAGGCTGGTGGCTGGCAGACTGCAGTGGACGTCGAAGCCCTTGATTGGGCCATGTCTCGGACCGCGGGCTATCGGAATCCCGCGTTCCGGCACACTGTTGCTGATCATGCTCCTGCATAATTATGACTGAACGTCTCGTTCTTTCTCATTGCTCTTGGTGGGATCACATGGCCGTTGTGGTGGTTGCGCCCAGACTTGTTGCATTATCATGCTTCATGCCTGGTGATGATGGCGGCAACTCTAAAAAAAAGCCCGCCCGGCCATTGTTGCAAAAGAAATAGGCTGCAGGATTATAAATTGAGAAGGCTTCGCTGACGCAGATGTTTTTCTTCCCCGACATCCTGTGATGTGTACTGGTAAAAAGCAAAAATGAAGATGCACAAATTGTGGCCTCACCGGTTGACAGCTGGCGGACCAACCCGCGAAAGCAAACGGCGCACAGTATCCGTAAAAGAATCGCAACTAAACTGTACATTCTTTGCACTGTGTGCTGATGCATGCCTGTGATGCTTCATTTTTTTTTTAAGTATTACTATTCGCATAGAATGATTTTACTATTTATATAGGTGATTTATAAGTAGAAATTTTCCTACTAATATAGTACCTAATCTTTAGTATATCCCCTACTAAAATAGAAGTACCTTTATAGTCTAGTATTTTTTTTCTTTAGCTTATTAACTTTCTCCCCCTAATATTATTTTTTATTTCTTTTTTCTTAAATAATAATAATATTATAATATATACTTACTATTATTATTATTATTATTATTATTTAGTTTTATTAATAACTTTATTTAGCTTATTATATATATAACTTTTAGAATTAATAAAAATATATTTTTTAAGTAAATTAGTAAGTATTAAAAGTCTTTATAAGAAGTAATAGTAATAGTAGTAATAATAGTAATAGTAGTAGTAAGTATATATTATAATAAATAAGTAGAAAAAATAAAATATAATATTATTTTTAAAGATACTTATAATTTATATATAATTTATTTATAAATAGATATACCTTTAAAAATCTACTAGTATTACTTATAAATTATCTATATAAATAGTAAAATCATCTTATATAAATAGTAATACTCTAGAATAAAAGCGTATCTTAGTGTGCTTATAGGTAAGTAGATAAGATAAATCTATCTTAAGTGGTACTAACTTAAGTAGAGTGGCGCTCTATAGTAACGAGTGAATAGGCCTTTTCTTTATCTAGAGACTAAATATTCAGCGGATATCAACGGCTGTAGACTAGGTCAAGGGAGAGCATAGACGCTAGCCGCATTGTTTATTCGTAAATATACTCTCTCTAAAAAAAAAAAGAGTATTACTATTTATATAAGATAATTTTACTATTTATATAAGTAATTTATAAGTAGTACTAGTAGATTTTTAAAGGTATATCTATTTATAAGTAAATTATATATAAATTATAAGTATCTTTAAAAATAATACTATATTTTATT
>JAEIJG010000236.1:0-38415 GCA_037289395.1 Beauveria scarabaeidicola | reverse complement strand
CCATTTGTCTTCAGCATGCGCAAGCTTGGCAGATTTCCTTCTCTCGACTCCATACTCCCCAGCCCATTAGAGACACTGTATTACAACATCACATCTGACTGGCTTAGCACCCCCTGCCCTCCCACCCACCACGAGCGGGGTGTTGACGGCGAGGACGTTGCCCGACTGGCTGCATCTAAGCGCCCACCTCGTTCGATGCAACTGTGGCTTATACTGAGTACAAGCCCCCCGCAACGACTTGACCTGCGCGACCCGTCCTCTAACTAGTGGTCTAGTCAACTAGTCAACTAGTTACCCGTCGTGCCGTCGTTGGGTCCTCGTCGCTGTGGCCGCAATGCCGCTTCCCTGATTCGGTTGATTCCGACTTTGTAAGGCTAATACATATCAACTACGTACATACGAAGTAAGTTGGAACCACTCACCCCGCCCTTGATTGTCCTGCTGCAGCCAAAGTCAGGCCACATCTGCTTCTGCTAGTCTGGAAAACGGGAAAAGCGCCACTTAACATGCGGAAGTCTGGGACACACACTTTAGCAGATTGGTGTTTGCTTCTCGAGAAGGATACTTCGTACTCACACACAACTTTTAGAGCTGCCTCTTTTGACATTGGTGCTAACTCCCCACCACCACGAGGGCTTCTACGTTTGCTCGGACATGGCACCGTGTCTCCAAGAGTCGGGTATTCTTCGCCGAAGCCCTCCTGAGTTTTTGGCCATTAGTTCAAGTCACCTTCCTGAGCCGGCCAGCCTACCAATCTACCTACCGCAGTGTTGCCCTGCTGATAGTAGGAACCAACTAAGCTTACCGCTTTGTATGACTCCGGCTCATATGACTGTGCAACAAGGCCAATCTGTCCCAAATGTGGCGGTGTTACTGACTGTGACGGGCCACTTCTGTGTCGTGTGCTAACTACGAAATGCTCGTCCAGCCTTTTGTCCTTGCCCAGGTAGTGCTGCCAAGGGCTAGGTCCTATCGCCGTTGTCAATAAGAATTTCACTGTTCAAGGGCTCTCGGCGCGCGGCGCGCGCGAGAGCGGCAATCTCAAGTAGAGCTCGGGGGGGAGGGGGGGGGGGGGAATCACGAAGTGGTGAGTGATGAGCGGTCTGGCTTCCAACATAGCCGACGATCGTGATTCATGCCGCATTGCCAATCAACGAGGCGAACGGGCAGAAAAAGGCGGCCAACCTCCCATCTGAATGCTGCTGCAGTGTGACGGGACCTGCAAGCTACCAGTAGCGCGGGCAAGCACCTGAACCCATGACAATTTGGCACACAACAACCCTGCAAAAGACGCGGCTTTTTCATTTTTTTCGTAGTTGCCGTGAGAAGAGAAAAACGCTTTGACGCCATGTTGGAAGGCTTTTCAGAGAATACAAACAGGAAATTGTGTAGCTCGTTAGTTGCTTGTACGAGTACACTACTAGACACAGAGCTTGACATCTCAACGGCAAGTGCGCGTCGTCGGAGTCTCGGACCCGAAAGACGAGACATGGATGACCCTTGCCCAGCGTTTCTTTGTGCTGCCCCCATTTCAGGTATTTCCATATCTCCAAGGCTGGGGTTTGACGACACCATCCTTGTTGGGCAACTGGGGTGCACACATCATACATGCAATGCGGCATGCTGCAGGCTGTGATGAGCAATATATTAATATAAGGGCAGAATATGATTTTGTATTGGTGAGTGCGCAAAGGAACAAGAACAGCGGCCACTGCCATGGCAATTTCGATGCTGCAGCCACTGCACCTCGCCTGCTTGCCAAAGGTGTGCATTCTGCATAACGAAAAGTGCCGCCACATACCTAGATATCGGAGACAGATATGATTGGGGGCTGTTATGAGCATATGACGCATATGACACACCATTTACCCTCTTACCTGCAAGGCATATTGATACAGATGCTGATAAAATGTCGCAGGGCAACCCATCTACCTCGCTGACTGGAGGAGCGAAGCGCTGAGGCGCTGTTGGATGAGTGGGAACCGCTCGTTTAATAATTATTAATTTAGCGTTATATGTCGAGATGATGTAGTCCAAAAAGTAATATAAACTGTCAATGTGCGAAAATGTCTTATTGATAAAACTTGCAGCCTATAAATCCACATTGTTGAAAAGCAGCTAAACAAAGTCCCATGGTAAAGATGTTGAGACGAGAAATGAGAGATAGATTACCAGAGTCAAGGGAAATTTGCATTCGTCTCGAAACTTGCTGTTTGGATGGTAACTGCAGAACGTGACACTTTGTGCTTTTTCGATGAGCTGCTGCCTCCTCCGCTATCACCAGAAGGCCGATTATGTTTTTAATAGACTCTCAGTCCGCATGTCAAATCAAGCAAGACGGAGAATAGAAGAACCTGTTTCGGGCAGATAGGATTTACAGGTACTGGTACAGTGGCAGTGGTACCTCTTGCACAGGTTCTTGTTGTACCAAGGTAGGTACCTAGGTACCAACTCTTAGACCCTGAGCCGCTAAAACAAAGTGCGGGGGACAACCTGCTTTATTCGGTCATATGAAGCGCTGCGTTTACTTGTGCTTCGTCGATCAGCTAGCTAGCTACTAACTCACTAATTATTCAACGGCGCGAACCGTGACACCTACCAGTATTTAAAAAAAAAGAAAAAAAGAAAGAAAAAAAAGCGATATACTTTGGATGGGCCATGTCGACCAACCGTTTTGCGAAATGGCAAAAGCTGCCACATCCGACAGAGCTGAGGGATGCGCAAGCTGCCAGGACAATCGGTCAGCGTCTTGAGCGTGGAAAGGGCATTAATGATCAGTGAGCATGTGCTGGCATTCCGCCCCTAAATTTCCCAAATTTGTAAATACCTAGCCATCACCACCCCTGGGCGAGGCTATATGGTGCAGCGCGTAATGCTGTATCCTGACTGGCTCATGGCGTGCAACCCCGCCGCAAGCTCTGTTGGTGTCGTCACTTGGTGAGAGGCAAACAGCGCCCGCCGTTGTCACAAGATGGTCCGTTGCAGTGCGACGGCTTGTGAACCCTGTTGGATCTGCTCTTCCTCTCCCCTCCCTCTATGTGTCATCATCTGCAGACCAACACGCCCAAATTTCTCATCTCGATGCTTCAAATGTGCATGCAATAACCTTGCATAGACGCCTGTTGCTCGCGGGCGAATCGTGGTTCTGTTCGGCCTAACAAGGAGGAAGCAACCAAGGCCTTTCTGTGGTCGAGTTGGTCGAGAGAGCCACCAAGAGCGAACCATTGCCTCGTTGTTTCAGTCTTTTGGCTCCTTCAAGCGTGCTCTGACCATTTTCTTTTTCCGTCGCCACAATGCGCATCGGTTGCCTTCAGTTCGCTCCCAAAGTCGGCGACGTCGACAACAATTTAAACAGAGCCGATGCGGTCCTGTCCCGCGCTGATATTGAGGAGCTGGATCTCCTTGTCCTCCCTGAGCTGGCCTTTACGGGTAAGTCATAAGTCATACAAAGATGAGAAGCCTGACGGGGAGCCGCACCCCATCCAGCCGTCTGCCGCTAGTTTCACAGAGCGTGAAGAGTCATGCACAGCGGCAATTAATTACCCGCCGCTCGCAGCTATCTGCATACGACTTTGCCCCGTCGTTCCCGTACCGCTGGCCACTGCTTTTACTAACACAAAGACTCGAATAGGCTACAACTTCAAGTCGTTAAACCAAATCGCACCATACTTCGAGCCGTCGGGTTCAGGCATTACCTCTCTCTGGGCTCGGACAGTGGCGCTCAAGTACAACTGTACAGTCATCGCTGGCTATCCCGAAAAAGTTGACGTCACTCCAAAATGGCCAACTAGCCCTGAATACTACAACTCGGCAATTATTGTAAGCCCAGACGGCGAGACCATTGCCAACTATCGCAAGTCGTTCCTCCACTACACCGATAAGACATGGGCCCTGGAAGGCGACGGCTTTTACAGCGGCTTCCTACCGGGAATTGGATTTGCCTCACTGGGTATATGTAAGTAGACCTGTCATTTAACTATGTGCGGCGAAACGTCAGCTAACACAAGTGGCCCTAGGCATGGATCTCAAGTAAGCACCACCGCCTGAACAAGTCAACATTTCACCAACGTTTTCGTAATAGCCCCTACAAATTTGAAGCTCCTTGGCATCAGTATGAGTTCGCCTTCCACGCGCTGGACGTATGCGCAGATGTTGTCATTCTGTCCATGGCCTGGATAAGAGAAGAGTCACGCGAGTTCTCGCGCATGCCTAATGAGCCTGACATGGAGACCCTAACCTACTGGGTTACCCGACTGGAGCCGCTTATTCGAGTAAATAGAAACGGCGAGGTTATTGTCGTTTTCGCCAACAGATGTGGTATCGAAGGCGATGCTATGTATACAGGAACCAGTGCCGTCCTCGGCATTCACCATGGAGAGGTCACAGTGTATGGGCTCTTGGGAAGGGGCGAAAAGGAATTACTCGTGGTCGACACGACACGCAACCCATACGGCAAGCTATTATATCGCCCAGAATACCCGAACAAAGCTGGTGCTCCTCATGCTTGCGGCAAACCACCGACGTCAGAGCTAGATGACCAAGGCTATGGCGTGTCAGACAAGGAGAGCGAGTCCTTGTATGACGCCCATGTTTCTGACGGCCCTCGACAGGATGCAGATAGCCAAAGCTCACGCCAAGAAGCTGACGTTGGTGGACAACCGGTGGCACCAGACCGGCTTTACAATGGCAAAGGCCTGGCGACATCGACCAGCCAAGCCAGCCATGTCCAAGGCACGTCAAATGCTGGGCAAGTAAAAAATGCCTCTTCCATGTTCAAGTTGGAAAGTAAATCTTCCTCCAAGGCGATCAAGCAACCACCGACCGCACCGATCAAAGTTCCAGAAATGGTGCCTCTGGATCCTGCAGCTGATGTACAGACACCTCATGAAGGCGGCACACGCTCTGCCCCAATCCAGGTGATGCATTCACCCCGAACTGCAGTCAGGCCCAAGCTGGTCATTCCTCAATCTCCCACCATGATACCCCAGCAACTTTACCCTGATCAACCAGCCAGTGCAGCCTCTGCTCCATCTGCCGTGTCTGGAAAGTCGATGCATTCCATCAGATCCGAGGATTCACAAGCGTCTGTGCAGACCATCCGCTCCAACCCTCGGCCACCCGAGGACAGCACCCCGTATCCTCATAGCGCTGTACAATTCAATGGCTACCCCAAGCGGAAGCAGATATATGGTGGCTCTGTCGCCGTCAGATCAGAGGACCAGAACTTTGCCCCTGTCGCCCCCTTCGAGGACATGTCGCCCACTTCTGCAACATCTTGGGCCTGGCCACAATCGGTAAATCCCTTTGGTAGTCTCAATACGGCAGGTGCATGGCCCTCCGATACGCCCCTTGACGTTGTGCCCGGGCCCCTCTCGTGGTCTTCTGTGCGCGACCTCTCTCGCCCCCGTAGCCGCAGCACACGGCGCTTGCATAGCAATGGTGTAGCACCTGGCCGACGTACAATCCCACCAGTGACGGGCTGGTATAAGTCGAGGAATCAGTCAGATCCCCACCAGGCGATCAACGAGGCGATCAACGAATGGAAACATGTGTCAGGGAACCTTGAGAGGCCCGAGAGTGATGATCGTGACGCAGAGTCAGTGCGCCCTGCGTCTCCCAAGTCTCGCAACACCAGCCGCTCAAGACTACATGAACGACCCGGGTCAGCCATGGGAAGACTGGACTTGTCAGCTGCAGCACAGCATCTTGAGAATGTGGTGAAGCGGGTCAGCTCTATTCCTCGTTTAAGAGAGAAACACGAGTACTCTGAGACTGAAACATACTTTGATGCTGCATTCTCATCTGAGTCCCGAGGTAATAGCACTACCAAAGAGAGAGACAGCCGAAATGCTATTGAGCCCGGTGACACAGTCATTCCCGTTGTGGCGAGCGCCAGTCTTCTCGATGTCGAGGTCCAAAGACATGCTATGGTACAGACACCAGTAGCACTGGAATACTATCGATCGGCGTTGAATTCAACACAGAATCATGCCACCCCATCACTTTCGTCCAGAGGGGCACGAATTCGGCCCCGAAGACTGTCTCGGACTCAAGAAGATGTCTATGATCGGGCTCCAAGTCGTGGCCGACAACCACGCCCCAAGACATCCATGACTACTGAGCACGATCGAGCGAGGAGAATGCGTAGCGCATCAGTCGACTCGACTCGGAACGACTTACTCCATCGTCATGTCAGGCGTTCATCTACCAACGGTGGCAACTCTCTAGGCGAAAGCCAGTCTCGGAACATGATCAACGGAAACATCCCGCTACCAGATGGGTGCACCGCGGAAGATGTTACAAAGGTCGAAGACAGTGCTTGTTTTAAGTGTTCCGTGCGCAGAAACCGCTCCAGCTCTGCAACCAATTCTGTTGGTAATGCAGCCGGACGGCTTGTCTCGCCACAAAACCGCCCGAGGCGGCGTCGGTCTACCAGCCAGAATCCGGTAGGCTCATTTGACTCGCCTGCGCCTGAACGAATCAACCTGCCGGTGAGGCTTGTCTCGGGCTCTGACAGGCAGTCTGAGCCACGAAGGATTCCCGAACCTCGCTTCGCTCCGGCTCCAGTGCAGCGACCTGCGAAGAAAAACTCTCACAAGGTCAAAAGAAACTCCATCGTGAGTCCTGTACAAAGACCGAGCACGGCACCGCTGCCTTTCAACCCGGCAACGCCCAAGGCTATGGCATTCATCCCGGATGTGGAAGAGTTGGACTCTCTAGAAGAGGATGGCCTCGTGCTGACAACGACCATCAAGGGGAAATTTGTCGACACGCAGAAAGAGATGGGTATGCAACTGCCAGCGCTAGCATGAAGGCGCGGGTAGCGTATGTAGCTGAAAGGAGAGATGTATTGAAAGCCGTTGTTATTTTATGAGTGAGAATCCGCTAGCGGTAGGGAAAAGGCAGGGGAAGGGAAGGGGCAGGGGAAGGGCGGAAGCAGGAAGTGGGAAGGATGTGACAGCTGGTGTTTTTATACCGGCGTGTCACAATTAACGATGTGATGCCATACTGCAGTTCTTTTGCTGAATCTTTTTATCAGACCTGTATCTTGCCAAGCAGTCTTTTTTCGTTGTTCATTTGTTGAAAACTTTGCTTTGGAGTTTGGAATGTCTGTAAAAATTAAAAAAAACATTTTTTTTTTCGTATCATTCGACTCGTCTTAGCTTGTCGCTTCGCTGTCGTAAGTTGGTGTGTGGTGGACTGATGTGACTGTCGTCCATTTTGTATAGCGTGCAACTTGGCCCCCACGGCAAGAGAGAGAGCAAGAACAACTCGTACTAAATTACATAGAGGTGACTGCGAACTGAGAGATATGCGCATCTCATGGAGAGAACGCTGTATACTGGTCGTGAGCCCTCACACACTCACTGATCTGAGAGAGGAGCGATTCTTCCGACGAAGAAGAGTATTTTGTCGTTTGGAAAACCCAAGAATCAAGGGGTCGCTATGGTTCAGTCTGTCAGACACGCACTCTTGATAGATTGACTTATAGTGGTATTTTTAAGCGCCCTCGATTGTCACTGCCCGCCTGGTTGGAACGCTCCGGGACAAATCTCCACTATTAAGTCGTGGTTTCCACGGGCCATCTCTCTCACAGGCTACAGCATACTTGTCTCATCATCAAAGCCTCACGAAGCGCATTTCGACTGGCCGCGCCGCTCTGGGCTCTCATCAAAAATGCGTATAGCCTGTCTCCAGTTCGCGCCGCAGCTCGCTGAGATTGAGCGGAACGTGGAGCGGGCCGACGCCATCCTGAGTCGGGCCGACCCGCAAGACATTGACCTGCTCGTCCTGCCCGAGCTCGCTTTCTCTGGCTATAATTTCAAGTCGCTCGGCCAAATCTCCCCGCACCTGGAGCTGGGCGAATTCGGCATCACGGCGGCATGGTCGCGGCAGGTCGCACTAAAGTACGACTGCGCCGTCGTCGCCGGCTACCCGGAGAAGATTGACCCGGCGCACAGTTGGCCTGCGGACCCGGAGTACTATAACTCGGCCATCATCATCGACGGTGACGGCAGTGTCGTGGGAAACTACAGGAAGTCTCATCTTTACTATACGGACGAAACGTGGGCGCTCGAAGGACGCGACGGATTTTTCACCGGCCATGTCCGAGGGCTGGGCCACCTCGTTGTCGGCATCTGCATGGACATCAAGTAAGCATACCCTGGCAGCTGCTTGGCTCTATGGACGAGGATGAATCCTTGCTGACCTGGTCAATAGCCCTTACAAGTTCGAAGCACCATGGGAGGCGTTCGAATTTTCCAGCCATGCGCTCGAGACGGGTGCGCGGCTTGTAGTGCTTAGCATGGCGTGGTGTACCCATGCTGACCAGCAAGAATTCTTTGTCAAGCCCGAGGAGCCAGACATGGATACTTTGTTGTACTGGATCACTCGACTACAGCCCATCATCTCTATTGACTCCAACCAAGAAACCATCATCGTTTTTGGAAACAGGTGCGGAGCTGAAGGGGAAACCACATACGTCGGCACAAGCACCGTCATTGGTGTCAAGTCTGGCGAAATTTTGCTCTACGGTATCCTTGGCCGTGACCAAGAGTCTTTGCTTGTGGTTGACACAGACGCTCAGCCATATGCGAAACTCAAGCTGCAGAGCCGTGAGTCTGTTCAGGCCCAAGACCAAGATGAAGATGCCCCGCCATCACAATCGTACCCCCAAACCGGCCCATCGGACAAACGAAGAGATGCAGGTGGCTCGGAAAAGCGTGCCACAGATGGGGAGGGACCCAACCAGGCAACCCCGACCGACGTACGGGAGCACACCCTGAACACTATCATGGTGACGAGAGAGGCCGAGGGCAACTCGCATTACAACCATCACTGGCTTGAACCATCACGACGGCCTCGAGAGCATCCCACAAGCGGACCTTTCCGAGTTGATGGCAGTAGTGTCGGATTGGCGTCCTCCAGCAGCCACGTTAGTTACACTCAGTTCACGCAATCCCATGTTGCCGCCCCAGCCACGCAGCAACATGACATGGGCGAAATGCGGCCGACAATGAGTGACGGCGATTACCACAGAAATCGCATGCAAGATTTCTTCGAAAGGGACGATGAATCGTTGCTTTATGACTCGTACGCCCAGAGTGAGGAGGAAGGCTGGTCCTACCCTCAAGAGTCACAACTGTGTGGTGCCGAGCGGTGTCGTGGCACAGCCAGCACCCAGTGGGAGTACGGCGTCCAGAATTCTGGCAAGCGACTCCCAACCACATATCAATCACAATATGGGCTGCCAAGTCCACAGTCAGAGCAAGACGCCATTTTTGAATCTTCTCTCGTGCACAGGATTGCTTCCTTTGCCCTTGCGCATCAAGTCTCGCCGACGCCGGACACGGAGAACTTCAAGGAAGAAGACATATACAGGCATGTTCATGGCAAGAACTTGACATCTGAGCACCATATTCGATATCATACACGTCTGCTCAGAGAAAAGCGGGCAAGGCAAGGCCTTTCTGCGGAGGCCACGGGCCAGGAGGAGGACCTGGAGGAGGGCCAAGAGGAATGCCGAGAGCGGGAGAAGAACAATTTCGACTTTGACACGCACAAAGACCATGATAAGCTCCACCACACAGGTCGGCGTACTTTGGAGCTGGCTCCTCCGACACAGGTCCGCGCAGGTCTCGAGACACAGCCAAACTATACCCATGAAAGCGTGACCCAAACTAGGCAACCCATTTGGCAAGAGCATTCAGCAGAGCCCACGCCGATCGTGGACTCCCCCATGAGCCACATGACGCTGTTTTCGCCGACACGTACCAGGCGGCGTCACGCGAGGCAGGCGCCCGCATTCGCCACTGCAGTTCCGGGCCGAGCAGGCGCGGTCGCAATCGAATGCAGTATGGATCTCGATGAGCGGGCCGTGCACCAGGCGCGGCTGCCGGTGCTGGGCAGGTCCAAGGCCAAGGAGAACTCGATCCCTCTGCAAGATCCCTCGCGGAGACCCAAAGCAGCGGCTAGGCAGGTGCCGCCGCTGAGGCTCGTGCCCAGAGAGGCACCACAGGGAAAGGAGAGGGAAGTTTGCGCGCGGTCGCGGCGCACACCAAGACAGCTACCGACTACCCGAGAGATGGAAGGGCCCGGACTGCGAGACAACGGCGATGATAACGACCGCGATATGGGTCGTAGGACGCCGGTGCCCATGGTACTTGCGTATGAGGGGGAAGACGAGTATATGCCGCTTTGTAGCAGGCGTTGCTGAAGGTGGTTGATGGATGAGACTGCATTGGCAGGGTAATTATTGTTTTGCATCTGGGAACCATTTTGTTTCGTGTAGTCTGCAGGTATTATCGCCACCAGGATAGCTAAATCGAACAAGTGCGGACCATGACAGCTGGTCCTGTCCAAAAGCCAGACAAGACACCAACTCGGCTATTTAAATGAATAGCAAAGGACTTGCCACTCACAAGTATGCTAAAGATGGAAAGTAGCTTGTTCTTCCCTCGGCACACTATTTTTGGGTATGGCATCTTCGTGGAAATGGCCTGCTTCTATCTTTAGCATGCTTCTGTTCAACGGTATCGAAATCTAGAGATGTCTTGGTCTGGCAGTGATTTTTACAACAACTTGCAAGCTGCAGAGCTAATAATAGATGCATACACTGTAGATTACTGAAGCGGACGACGATTCGGCAGTTGCACTTTTCACTGAAGATAGTTGCCAAGAATGACGACGCTCGAATCACAACGGCGAACCCCAACCAAGTCTCTCGTCGGCGCGACGCGCCCATCACAAACTTGTGCGACTACACCATCACATGCATAAAGTCCGGTGCAGCGCCGACAGTTGCACAATGGGGGGAGGGGGGGGATACCCACTAGCTGTCATTGTCACGCTTTCGGATATGATATTTACATTACAATTTCATTCCTCGGTCCTACATCAAAGTGATAGACGGTGGGCCGGCGTGGTATTCTGGGAGCACAACACTGGTGACGGAAGCGGTGGATGAAGCATCAGAGCTGAGGTTGTTGTGATGTGAAAAGTAGCTTCTGCGAGTGCGGAATGGAACTTCTCTCTGTTGTGCCATCGTAACTCTCACCTTATGCAACGAGGGACCATGATGTGCTGATTACCTGCTCGCCCATCGGACAGATCAGTGTTGGTCCAGCATGGTTCCAAACTAAAAAATAAACAAGTATAAATATCGACTTGGCGTTAAACCCCTTCTATTGACGTAGTTGCTACCTAATAATAACAACGTTTGGCAACATTTGAGCTATAAAGGCAAGATCAATCTTCGTGGCGCGTGGACGGCCTAGTCTCTTCCGCGCAATTCTCCCATCACTACTGTGTGACTACACCCTTTACCAGAATAGAACTTGATGCGTGCCATCCGTAGCACAGTAGTGGTACAGCTTGGCGATCAAGGCTGTATCCATAACCATTCATATCACAGTGCCACTTGCTCGGTCCTACAACATAGGTGATGGGCGCGGCACGGCATACTGCGCCGGGGAGCATGGAGACAGGACCCGAGAAAGGAGCTTCAATCTTGGGGCAGGAGAAAAGGTAATGGAAAGAGGATAACTTGCTGTTGGCGACATTGCCATTACCGACTTTGTCACTCATCCGGAAGCAGCCCGAGCTGCTTGAAAATCGGCTGTCAAAGAGGCACCGGAAGCGCAGGAATTGAAGCAACTAGACATCTCGAAAAAAGAAAATTAGAGAGGGCGTTCCAATAATGGAAGAGGAGACGACGATTGTAACACGAGCACCAGGCTATTTTTGTGACATGGTGGCCATCGCCTTGCAGCGGCGGAGGGGGATGGGGACGTCGCCGACATGTCCATTTTCACGTTGCGCAACGCATATTCTGACGGTAATGACAGCCGCTCAATACATGAGTCGGCATGTACATCGTCTCTACGATGCGACTATCTATTTCCGGAATGTTTGGAGAGCTAGCTCGACGAACACATTGGCAGCAACCGGCGCCGTCAAGCGCCAGAGGGGATAATAGACCACCGGCCGCACAATCCATATCCAATGTCCAAAAATAACTCATCATGACAAGAATCGACGTATCTTAAAACTCACGCTTGATATAAAGCATTGGCATCTTCGCAACCAGAAGTTTGCAATGCTTGTTGAGCAGCAAAGAACTCGAGACTCGACTCCATTACTCCTCCTTTCCCAAAGGGTAAAGCAGAGGGTTGTTACTGGATCAAAAGCGCACATCCTCCTCTTCAATCGATCTCACCTAATAGAAGCTCGCACTTCTTCAAAATGCGCGTCGGCTGCCTTCAGTTTGCCTCGCGGCCCGGGGAGGTCGAAAGCAATATGAACAAGGCTTACGACATCTTGGACAAGGTCGGCCAACAAACTTCCATTGCCGTCGAGTCAAAACTTGACTTTCTCGTCCTTCCAAAATTGGCATTCTCAGGTATGTGCCACATTGCGATGCTCTTTCGGCAAACGCAAATCCGCTCCGCTAGTCTCCATGACTTATTTGCACGGGCTAACCTCCCCTCACAAGGCCCCGACTTTAATCCGGAGGAACTTGGGAAATACGAGACTACCGCTGCCGTTTCCACGCAACTCTGGGCGAGGACTGCAGCCGTAAAGTACGACTGCACCGTCGTGGTCGGCTACCCAGAAGTGATCAATGTCCGCTGTGGTCAAACCACCGAGGAAAGGTGGTTTAGCTCCTCCATTGCGATGGATAAATTTGGAAAGCCCGTCACACATGATCCTACAAGGACCATAGATAAGAACGAGCCCATGTTCTCGGATATTAAAACCGACTTTGGCAAAATAACGTTCGGACAGTGTATGTTGAAGAAACCCCAGGACTCCGACGAGAAACAGGGCTAATTTGTTGGTTTCCGCTTCGCCGCTCGATAGTCACAGACCTTGGGTATGTGTAGGGCTCTTTGAGACGTTTTCAGAATCTACCTGCTAACCTCTTCCATTGATAGCGAAAGAGAATTCTCGAATGATCCAGAAACTAAAGCGTTTGCGGAACACATGCTGGCGGTGAACAGCTACGCCGCTATCATCTCAATGGCGTGGGCAAAGGAGGACCCTGACTTCTCCTCCAAACCCCCTTACAAGCCTGACGAGTATGCATTGTCATGCTGGGTTGCCCGCTTGGATCCCTTGGTTGAAGCAAAGCGCAAGGAAGAAACTTTGATCGTGCTGTGCAACTGCACGGGCCCAGACACCTATGCGGGAACAAGTGCCGTGCTCGGCATCAAAGACGGAGAGGTACTCGTTTATGATTATCTTGGGAGCTCGCAAGAAGGCCTTCTTGTAGTTGACACGTCCAAATACCCCGTTCACAAACTCAGCCCTCGGCGGATGGACCCTCGGCCGACGGAGGTAGAGTCCAGCCTAGAGCAGGACACTGAATCCTTGGCAAGCGCAGACTCACCCCAAACGGGCCCTCTCACGCCGGATACATCATACAGAGGATCCGATACTGCGCAAGAGTTTCTGCAGAAGCACGACTTTGATGAGGAAGGCGCCGAGCGACTCGCCCTCCCGGCGGTCAGGGTGTTTCCCACTCTTGTGACTGTAGGGCGGCCGGCGACAGCCAAGAGACAGACGCGTCCGAGATTGAACATTCCAAAATCAACTTCCAGAGCCCCTCGAGAGATACCGGCCACCGAATACATAGTTCGTGCGGCTGCAGTATCCGACCTCAACGACTCCAGCGCCAAAGTCCGTTCGCCAGAGGCAAGTACACCGTATCCAGGTAGCCGTCGTATGCGTCTTCCAGACTATGGCATGTTAAGAAGAGGGCCTCGCAAATTCGAAAATCCAGCCCCGGCCACGCCCACAACGCCTTTTGAGGATCCGAGAACAGCTATTTCAACGTCTCCCCAGTGCTGGAACGGACCATGGCCGACGCTCGCACAAAATGGCGGCAGTACAGGACGAGATCAAAATACCTTGCCAATGCGGCCCAAAACACTACGAGTAGCTCGTTCTCGCTCGCCACGTTCTCCAGACCGTGCAATAGTATCAGATCCGACCAGCGCAGTCGTAAGCGATCCCAGGGCAATCAAGAGACCGGTATCTCCCAAGTCACGCAATGCCCAGAGGCTGGTATCTCTTCAGCTACCCACCGACCCAGACGACTGCGGGATCATTCCGATTTTGGCGAGTCCGAGTATCATGACGACAAGTCCATGCACGGAACGCAGCCCGTCGGTGGGCAGAGGCCGCCGACGAAAGACGAGAGAGCCGCCGGAAGAGGACAGCCGCAGCTCGTCAAGGGACTCGACGCGTCATGGGCTGCTCCATCGTAGGATAAGGTACAGCGATGGCGGAATTGACGTGCCCGGCGCTCGCAATCAGCGGTCACAGTCAAGCAGTCCGCGGCCAAGGAATATTCTTCGAAGCGCAAGCTTGCCAGCACCTCCAAACGGCCGGGAAAGGGACCCGAAAGTAGCAAAAACAGTCAAATTTTACCAAGTCTGAACCTCGTTCCTGGAGGACTCCGATAGGAGAGGGGCACTGAGCGAGGGAGGTGATTTAGCAGTGGCTGTTAAAGCATGGCTGATGACGTGGAGAGGGACAGTGCCATGCCTTTGAGATTGTATTGAGAAAGCGGGAAAGGCCGTAAATAGAAGAACAAGGAAGAAAAGTATATCGAGAATAAAAAGAACTTGCCCAAAAGAAAGGATTCGACAAAAAGAAGTGACTTGGACCAGCTACGACTGCCAAAAAGCCGATCTTGAAGAATGATGGGCAGCCAAAAAATAGTCCATCATTTCGAGCAAACAGAGCAAGTGCGAGCGACGAATATGGCAGATACATCATTGCCTAATTTGCGAGTTGCTCAACTCTGGCGCTCAAGGGTTCCGGTTGTCGACAATGTGTTGGTGATGGTAGCTAGCACTTGAGATGTAGACTGAGCGCCGCATCAATGTGTCAACCACGGGCAACAGCAAGGGTGCATTGTCCGTTTGCGTGAGAATATTCAGATGAGAGATTCTGGACCAAGCAAATGGGGACTCGGCAGTGACCTAGATTGGCAAGCAGCTATCCAGCCCTCCGATAGTCCATAAGCCGCGCGCTACCCTACCAGCCAAGCGCAGATATCAACGCTGTGTTTTGTGCTGCAGAAAGTAATACCATTCTTCTGGAACTTTTTTGGACATGGGTGATGAAAATGATCAAGACATTCGCAGAGATGCATCGCTTTCCTTAACAACATCAGCGCCGAGTGGCTACCTGCCACGCACGAGACTCAGCTGCGTATGGCTTGTTGCATCCAAGCGCAAGCATCGGAGACGCCTCGTACTCACGCGCTTGTTCAGAAGAGTTGGAAGTATTCCTGTTGACAAGAGATGCTCGTCAATGAAGAAAACCGTTGCACGGCTGTTCAGTATCGTCCGATCAAGTCACCCTGGGGCGAGAACAAGGCCTGTGCGAGTCTCTGGTAAAGAAAAGTGTATCCTTTCTCTGTATGATGGGTAGACTCGGAATTATTGGGGTCACCAGAAAGTGAAGAGACGCACGGAAGCATAGAACCCACGGAACGAGCTTTAGCAACGAACGGCGCTACCGCATGGCCGTTCGGGTTACACCTCGCAGCCTGCCAGGGGCCATGCTATGTCTAAATACTCAAAGATTAAGGTAGCAAGAAAGCTTTGAGCGAGTAAACTGAGATGTTATCGCAGCGGAGAAGACTGTCGCACAGATGGTCCGGCTTGCATGATAGCACCAGCTCTAGGTATTGCTTGTCAAGAACAGTGATGCGTCTGAGCCCCCTAAAATCTCAGGACAGCATAAAGACAAACAGAGTATAGAGCAGTTGTTTAGGCAATATACATAGTTGGCCTATATCTTTGACAGCGAAAAGACAGGGTTGGGGCCAGAGAGACTAGGGGCTCAGCAACGAACAAGACTGTTGCGCAGCCGTACAAGTTCACCTAGCAGCACTAGATGGAGTTTCAACCAGCCAATAAAACTGTCGTGTCTCTCAGATACGAGCAGTATAGGGAGAATAGGAGGCTGGGCTGACGAGCCCGGGATCGAAGAAGACTCTGTGTGGTTGTCAAGCCTTTCTTTCGAGGCGCTTGCTCTGAATCGTCGACTTCTGAGCAAAACGCAGAAGAGGCTTCCGAAATCTTGAAAGATTTATGGTCATCATAGAGACAGCCTCAAACTTAGGCCCAAAATCGAGCATCGAATAAGACTGTCGTATTGAGCTCCAGGTCTCGCCCGATCAAGGTGTCCGGTAACGTCGATGCCGTGCGTGCACGGCGCATACGGAGCACCCACATTTATGAGGAACTGTGTCGACGTGCCCAAGCCGCAGCATCCATTCCGCTTCTCCAGCTCACGACCAAGATCAAGGGGAATGTGGCCCCCTGTGGTACCTATATCTTCATCGCCGTGGCCGTAGGATAGCTTAGCCCTCCCTTCTTCACCAAGCAATCAGCCAAACCGCACCATACTTTTGACAGACTGTTGATTCAACTCGCTCGGACTTCTGTGCCTTCTTCTTTTGCTGTTTCGTACACCGCATAACAAGTGCACCTGGTGGTAATGCCCGGACTCAGGCTACCGTGGATGCCCGGTGTGGGAACCGGCTGCGCTGCTTAATGTATAGTGGAGGGTGCTAGCTGCAAAAGACAAAACAGGGCCAAATAACTCTGTGTTTGCGGATATGTTGGTGTAGGGGTGCTGTCCCTTGTTCAGGCAGTAGGAGACATCGGTGATGTTGATGTCGAAGAAGGGAGGTGTAGGCTCATCAAAGATGGGAGGAGGTGTGCAGTCAAATCAGGCTCGCGTTGCCAAGGATGACAATCGATATATTTATAAAGAAAGAGTTCTCTCTGGCATCAAGGAAGAAGCCCCCTCAGGCAAATGAATTCTCAATTGCAAGTCGTTCATCATGTGTCACTGCCACGGGATGCTGTGAGCCTTGAGTAACGATGATGACATTTTGTCATCCATAAGTCACCAGCATAGCATACGCCACCGCAGCAGAAATACGGGAAAAGTTTCAACAAGAAGAGGAACAAGGAATTGTGAAAATGAAGTTTTGACGGCCATCAAGAGCTTGGTCATAAGCCGCAGAGGGCAGTCGAGAACTTAAATACTTTTGCAACGAGAGCACTCTTCAAGCTCGAGGATCAAGAAAGATGCAGTCCAAATCTAACGCGTTTCAAAAATGTAACACAGCCTCAAGGTGAGGCATCGCGATTGCGGCTGCTGATGCACAGTTTCAGGGCCGTTCCAGGTAATTAGGGAACACAGAGTTGGACGGGCATGGAAGCGACTGGCGGTTGGTCTCTTCTGTAGGAGAACAGCATTAAATTGTATTGAGTCTTATCATCAAATCTCAGGCGAGAATATACGCTATGGTATAAGTTTGCACATTTCTTTGAAGAAACTTCTACCGAAATTAAGGGGCTTTGCTTGAATGAAATGGCTGAGCCAAGTCGTGCTTACATGGCGAGTCTGTCGTTGAAACGCGACGACGCTTGGAGCACAGCTCGAATCAAACGCCACAGTCATCTCTGACGGCGGGTTTTTGACTGCAGATGAAACATGTTTCGAGTCTTGACAGAGCTTGGAAGATCTATCCCCTTTGCTGTGTTACCATCTTGACGCTGTCACCTCTTGGAGATGCGTTGGCGTGACTGCGTGTACACGGAGAAATTACTGAGCACCAGGCGCGAAACGGCAAAAATGGCAGGTTGACAGAGTGCATATCAATATGCTACAGTTTTGACAGCTGCTGTGATTGTTTATGTGCCATTTCTTCATTACGGTCTTGCGCATTGGCCTTACAAGTACGTAGTTGCTGTCTGTCAGACAGCACAGGAACTAGAGCAATTCTTGCACCAAGAAAGAAGAACCATGAGAAAACAAGTATTTACTTATGTTTCACCGATTCTACGCGCCTGTGAGACAATTGAAATGCAATATTTCTGAGTGGCGGGTTTATGGTGATCCAGATTCGTGTGCCGAGTAATCTGGGCAGGCTGACGAAGACTTTAAGTGAAAAGAAATGGAGGGAAACCGGGACATCTTATCATCAATGATGCATTCAGGATTTCAGCTTGCCCAATCCCCATGTAGAGTCGCGCAATGTGACAACAAAACCAGAGACATGCATGCATGGTAACAACAGCGGCCAATGAAGTCGTCGAGGTAAGCGCCGAGTAAAATGCGAGGCCGACCAACCAGAAGCGGTATGCTGGGATATGATGGGGCAGATGTGATAGTGGCTACAATCTGTGCAAGCTGCGTTATAACTTATAGGGCATTACAGGGCGTTATATGTGCATTTCAGGGCTCTTTCACGTTTGTTTGGAGGCTTACAGGAGGCTTACAGGAGGCTTGCAGCGAGGTTGTAGCCTGTAGGTAGTCTGTAGAGACCTGCCTTTGGGTACCTACCTACAGGGCCTGCTTGACCAGCGCATTTCCCAAGCCACCTCTTTTCTCGCCTCCATCACCGTCATCCAACCATCTCATCGCTCACCCAGACACCCTTCATGCCCTCTCCCGTTGGCAAGGGTCGGCCCTCCAGCCTTCCGTCGCTCATGTTGTACGTCTTCTCCCGCCCGTCGATTGTTTTCATTGGGGGCCGTGAGGAATCAATATGTACGACCTTTGTGTGGACACCCTCCTCTTCTTCCTTTGCTTCCCCATCATCCTGACTGCGGGCTCATGCACTCCTGTATTCCGTACACACACTCACATATACGCATCCACATTGTATAACGACCCAGCATTGACAGGTTGCGAATCGCAGCCGCACAATTTATTCAACCAACAACGGGTCCCATATCTGACGCTGCCTTGCCACTATTTATCGCATTCTGCGGGGTCCCGTTTGCGGGAGCCAACGACACCTACCCGCACTGCATCGCTATAGTTTCGCCCGCCCGTCTCGCTTCCATCGCTTGCCTCAGCCATCTATCGCGGCGACTCTAGAGCTGCGTTGTATAAAGTTTTTGACTGCGCGATTTCTGGGGAGAAACCACCCGTCAAACGAGAACCTTGACTGAACGCCCGCCATGTATATTCTTCGCACCAGTCTCATTGTCCTCACCACCGCGCTACCCCTGGCGCAAGCTGTCCTCGTTAATCAAAACTCGCCTTGTTTGACAAAGTGCGGCAACGTGCTCGAGTCTACCTCCCAGTCTGATATAGCATGCAGCGACAAAAGCTTCGGCGCTGGCGATAGCCAAATCTTCAAGGGGTGTGTTCAGTGCGAGGTCAACAGCCACCACGTCGGCCCCAACAACGAGACTGATGTCACCGCAGCACTATGTATGTTAGAGCATGGCATTGCACGTCTCACAACAAGCTAACTTGGATTGTCGCAGACAACATGCGATATGCTCTTTCATCGTGCCTCTTTGGTGTCCCTGGCAAAGATCATATGCTCCATAGCAACCCTTGCGTCACCAGGTAATCATCTTCTCTACAACCCAGCAAACTCTATTGACCAATCTACAGCAAGGCCTGCGCCAACTTCATGAATGCGACCATTTTTGATAATGTGTCTGCCAAGGATCATGGCTACGAATACTGTGATTTGTGGCCTTCTGACAATGACATCGATTTCCGCGGCTGCAGAGACTGCCTGGCGGCTGAACATCGCATCTTGTCTAATTGTATGTTGCCGCATCTCCCGCTCAGCCATCTGTCATCGCTGACCTTGACCCAGTTGTGGTTATGCTTCATGCCGGCTGCCTCCAGAAGCCCGAGCAAGGAGTTTCCGTAGGTGTCGACGGTGATCCTTTTTCTACAACCACTCTCACCATTACTTCGCCAACACCAATATCCACAGTCGATCCTGCTTGGTTCGATAACGGCCCCCTCAACCTCAATGCGAAGGTGGGCATTGCTGTCGGCGCTTTTGTACTACTTTTGATTCTTTCGGGCATTTTCATTGTCTGGAATGGAAAGAGAAGACGCAGAGCATACCTCCGCAAATTGGAAGCAATCTATACGGCGAATAAGGGTTGGCCGGCGCCCCAGAGTCCTGGCGGCGGCATGTTTGAGACGCCGACTAGCCAGCGTGCCCTGAATAGTGGCTGGGGCGACTCACCCATGACTGAGCCGGCCGAAAGGCCGCTTCCACGCTACGTCTCACCATACTCGTCACAGTACAACAGCCCGACAAGCGCTACCGACGTGACCTCGATGCCCTGGCCCAGCGCTGCGCTGGCGCGAGACCATAACATTGGCGTGGCACAAGGAGGCGACAGCAACGGCGACTCTTGGGAGGAAAACAAAGTAAAAGGCCTCGCGGAATCGTACGAGTTAAACGACGTCGCAAATAGTGCCGGTGGCCCATCCGAGACTCGACATTTCGAAGGTAATGCTCCAATACTAAGCCATCCTGGACATGGTCGAAACTCTGCCAGCCCTTCAAAACGCTCTTTGAACGAGCAGGATTTCAAAAACGGGAATGCTATTTAACTTGTCTTTGGGGGTAGCGCAAACATTTGGAATTTTTACGATACCTTTTTGTTCGGCTTTTTTTTTTTTTACACGGTTGGAAAGCTCACGCGCCGTCGCTAATGGAATGGAGTTTCGGAGATCTTTGATCTTTGCATGTAGCCTCTCTCTCATGAAATAAATGAGAACTGCCTTGATGGCCGACGTATTTTATCAGAAAATCTTCTTGTTTCTTACAGCATCTGGAATCAAATTTGCCAAGTGGTAAAGCTCCTGGCTTTCAAGTGTGGCTAGTGACCGTGGCTGATGTTGCCGCCTTTCCATAACTGAGCTAGCGTCCCTGAATTAGCCACACTTGCACTGGCCAATGTCCCCACAAAGGTAAAGAAAAAAAAATTTGGAAGCTGGCTATCCATCTTGAAAAACCACCAAAACGCAGAGGCAGGCCAAAAAACATCACCGTCGCCCTCGTGTCTCACGTTTTGCCCTATAACGACGTTCGATCGATAGATTTTTTTGCCGAGAAACACAATCAAAATGGGCAAGGACGTTGTGGCCACCAAAAAGGCCGAGGAGGACTACTCCATCAAGCCCCAGGCGAGCACGCCCTCGCTTGACACCAGCAGCTGGCCTCTGCTGCTCAAGAACTACGACAAGCGTGAGTCGATGACGCCCAGGAAAACTGCGATTCTGAACCGGGACGTAATGTACTGACGCAGTGGTAGTTCTTGTTCGTACCGGCCACTTCACCCCGATCCCCAATGGCTGCTCGCCTTTGAAGCGTGACATCAAGTCCTACATTAGCTCTGGTGTCATCAACCTAGACAAGCCTTCCAACCCCTCCTCCCACGAAGTCGTCGCTTGGGTCAAGCGTATTCTGCGGTCAGTACCGACGCCTGACGATGTGGGAAAAACAATTGCTGATTAATTTGCTGCTCTAGATGCGAAAAGACTGGTCACAGCGGTACCCTCGACCCCAAGGTCACGGGCTGCCTGATTGTCTGCGTGGACCGCGCCACCCGTCTCGTCAAGTCCCAGCAGGGCGCCGGTAAGGAGTACGTTGCCGTTGTCCGCCTGCACGACAAGCTGCCCGGCGGTCAGGCTCAGTTCGCCCGCGCCCTCGAGACGCTCACTGGCGCGCTCTTCCAGCGCCCGCCCCTGATTTCCGCCGTCAAGCGCCAGCTGCGTATCCGAACCATTCACGAGAGCAAGCTCATCGAGTTCGACAACGACCGTCACCTCGGCGTCTTTTGGGTCAGCTGCGAGGCCGGCACCTACATTCGTACCCTCTGCGTGCACCTGGGCCTCCTCCTCGGTGTCGGTGGGCACATGCAGGAGCTGCGCCGTGTCCGCTCCGGAGCCATGGACGAGAGCAAGCAACTCGTCACCCTCCACGACGTGCTTGACGCGCAGTGGACCCACGACAACACGCGTGACGAGTCGTACCTCCGCAAGGTCATTTCTCCCCTCGAGACCCTCCTGACCTCGTACAAGCGCCTGGTCGTCAAGGACAGCGCCGTCAATGCCGTGTGTTACGGTGCCAAGCTGATGCTTCCCGGTCTTCTCCGCTACGAATCGGGCATCGAGCACCACGAGGAGATTGTGCTGATGACGACCAAGGGCGAGGCGATTGCCCTCGCGTACGCGCAAATGTCGACTGTTGAGATGTCCACGTGTGACCACGGTGTGGTAGCCAAGGTTAAGCGCTGCATCATGGAGCGCGACCTGTACCCCCGCCGCTGGGGTCTCGGCCCCGTCGCGCAGGAGAAGAAGAAGCTCAAGGCCGACGGCAAGCTGGACAAGTTTGGCCGCACCAACGACGCGACCCCCGCCAAGTGGACGTCCGAGTACAAAGATTTCAGCGCTACTGACGCTGCTGCGGCTGCGGCTGCGGCGGCGACGCCCGCTGCTGCCGTCGTTGCCACGCCTCAAAAGGCTGACAAGATGGACATTGCGGAGACGCCAGCCGTTGAGGACGCGGGCGACAAGAAGAAGCGCAAGAAGCACGAGGGCGAGACGGCTGAGGAGAAGGCGGATCGCAAGCGCAGAAAGGCGGAGAAGAAGGCTGCCAAGGCTGCCAAGAAGGCCAAGGATGACTCTGACGATGACAGCGATTAAGTGTCAGGCACTTTGTCAAAGCTTGATGAGTGATGGAGGAGAGCTGCGCTGCTGTTTGTTATATGTTCACTTGGAGAAATTCTTTTTGGGAGAATGTTGCTTTTGCGCATGCAATGTACGGAGGTGATTATTTTGTTCCTACGGGGAGGACCGTACTGTACAACCATGCGTCTCTCGGATTGCGGCAAGAAAACAATGGCGTTTTTGGTAATTGATTTAGGCAGGAATTTCATAAACCTCAAAGTTCATTTGTCCTTGTGTACGGAGTAGCTACGACTGTGATGTGATGGAGCTAACAGGCGACGGGAAAGCGGCTTGGCGGGCGACTATCAGTCAGACGAAAATCAGTCGTGGGGGCGATGAAGAGAGATGCTCGATCTGATGGAGCACGGCAAGGACCGCGAAAGTAGGCCGCAGAATTAATCGGTAGATTCTCTCACTTGGCGATGGACTAGGTAATTCTTGCCGGTCATGACAAGCCGGCTCTGTTTCCCGGACAAGTGTGGAGGTTGGGTTGGATTGATGTGTGCAAGGTCTGCAGCCTCGGCGGTTAGCCGACCTCTCTCATCCAAGTGGACAACCCACCGAGTTGAATCTTCGGCTCCGGTCACCAAAGTGACGTCTCATTCTTGACCATCCCGGATGGTGGAAAGAGAAAAAGAAAAAGAAGAAGAAAAAAAGAAAAAAAAAAGTCTACAAGGGTGACTGCAGTCTGCAGGGCTTGTGAATTTTGTCTGGTTGGCTGCGCAATTGTTTAAGCGCCCGCACTTGTGCAAGGCTCATATAAAAATCCCCCTCTCTTGTGCATCCTTCTCTTGTGCATCCTGCACCACCACCACCACCCATCACACCCAAGACAGGCAGGCATGACAAGGCTTGCCAACTAGCCAGCCAGCCAGAAAGCCTGTACGTTGACGCCCGTTTCCCATGGCTTGCAGGGTGTCCATATTATATTCTTGTGAAGAAAATGCTCATCGGAAAGGGTGTGTGTGTGTGTGTGTGTGTGGCGCTCGTGTGCTTCGACCGCTTCCCCTCTTTCTCTCTGCATGGCATTAATGGCAAGGACATGATCAAGAGACACTTCTCCACACCGAGAGAAAAAACTATCAAGTCGTTGGGGGATTGTACAAATGGTGGTTCAAATGGAATGTGACGCGGGACGATGAAAGTGGGCGCCTGCAGAAATTAGTCGGGTCTGCGCGATTGGAAGCGTGTTGGTGGGTGGGCGCTCGGCAAAATCGGAAGCAGAAGGAGAAAAGTAAAAAGAGGAGGAAGAGGAGCAGGAAGATGAGGAGAAGGGTCCGGCACGACACCAACTCGTCACATACGGCTTCCTGCGCCGGGGGCCGTGGGAGGTGGTGCAGCATCTTTATATACCAGTTATTGCATTGGCACCATTTGCCTTGGGTCTGGTTTTTTTTGTCTCGTTTTCTGGCTTGTCCATTGCTGTATTTACTATCAGCGTTTCTCAACGAGAAACAGCCGTGCTGTCTTGTTTCCTTTGGCTTCTTTCTCCTCGGCACGGAATACTTGACTGCATCTGTGACTTGGAAAAGAAAAAAAAGAAAAAAAGTTGGCTGGAACAACTTTTCTTTACACTACGCAGTTTGACAACACCGGGAGCAAAACATATTTTTTTTTTTTGCCTCTGTTGAAAGTTGTCAATCCAAGCCCATGGCACCCTTCAAGATGCCAAGCTCGGCGCGCTGCTGCCTCTTGCTCTTGGCCGTCATGGCAACAACAACAACCGTCACCACAGCCTTGCAAGTGACCCCAGACTCGCCCTGCGCCGCCCTCTGCCTCGACTCGTCGAGCCCGTCCAACTCGACTATTGCCAAGATTGGCGACGACGAAATTCTCTGCTCCAACAGGGACTATGCCGGCGAGCAGGGCCAAAAGTTTCAACGCTGCATGAACTGCCTCCAAAACAGCACCTACTCGCAAGGCTCCCAAAATGACCAGGCCTGGTTCATGTGTAAGTTTTTGTCCTCGCTCTTGTCTTGCCTATCATCTATTCATCCATAGCTGATTGTTCGATTCCAAAAAAAGATAACCTCCAGTATGCCTATGCACATTGCGTGTTTGGGTACCCCAACGGCAACGGTATTGGCCCTTACCCGTGCATGACGAGCGAGGCCTGCGGCCCCCTCAATATCACAGTCAAGAGGAACCTCGCCAACAACACCGGCACCGACGCCTTTGGCTACTGCAGCTACCGAGGCGGCTCGAGCTTTGGCGGCACTTTTAGCAAGTGCCTCGACTGCATGAAGGCCGACAGAGAGCACGGCTACGTGGCCAACTGTAAGTTTTTTTTTTTTTTTTCGCTGCCTGTTCTCCTGCCATCTATCAGAGTCCCAACATCTAACCAACATCTACAAGTCTTTGTCGCGCTGCAAGCTGGCTGCGAGCAGCGTCCCGGGTCCCAGGGCCACCTCTCCCTCAATGGCACCCTCTTTGACAACCGCACCATTAGCATCCTCGACCCCAACAAGCCGTCTCCCTCCCGCAAGGCCGGTCTCTCCACGGGGGCCCTCGTCGCCGTCGTCGTCATCAGCGTGCTGCTCGGGCTGCTGCTCCTCGGCGCCTGCGGCTTCTTGTGCATTCGCCGTCGCCGCCGCCGTCGCATGGAGAGCGATCCCCACGGCGGCAAGTCGGCCCTCGAGTACGCCGCCGCCCGGCAGCAACACGGCCGTCACGGGAGTTGTTCAATGGACTTTCAGTGCGCCACAAACATCAGTCCCTTTACCCCGGGCTCCCGCGACGGCTCCGACCAGGTGCCACAGCAGCAGCAGCAGCAGCAGCAGCACTACTACCACCCGCAGGTACGCCCGACGGCCACTGCCATCTATCCAGATGAAAAGTCCATCGTTTCTCCAGAGAAGCAGGCGTATAGCGACGCGCTGCGCTCGCACCCGCCCGCTGGTCCCGTGCGCAACTTTTCCCACAAGCAGCACCCGTCCGTCATTGACACGGAGACGATGCCGGACGGCGTGGCCAAGCCGGAACAGACCACCACAACCATGTCGTCGTCGTCGTCGTCGTCACCGTCGCCGTCGCCATACTCGCCAGACAGCTACGTGACGCCGTCGTCGGCCACCTCGGCGACGCCGTTTCTGGGCTCCGGGCAGAACTCGGCGTTTCCGTCCAACTCTGTCACGGGCTCGTCGCCGGCCAAGCAGCCGTCGTGGGACGAGACGCGGCAGCAGGGTCGTGGGGGTGGGCTGCTCCGCTCCAAGGCGAGCAAGACGGACGTGACTGCCCCGGTGGCGGCAAGGCAGCTCCAGACGACGTTTCCGCCGCCGCCGAAGCGCTAGAGCGGCTGTTGTTTGGGGGGGGGGGCGCGAGATTGGACCGGCTCTCGGGGAGGAGAGGCGGACCGGTGGAATGGTTTCATATCTGTACATATCTATGAAATGGTGCACTAGCAACCGTCGCTGTCTAATATCAAGTTAGCACAATACCCAATTTGAATGTCATCACTCGTGTACCTCACATTGGTACGCAATTGTCAATGTCGCTAGCTTGAGAAACAAGAACCAGAACCAGTGTACCTTGTTTGAGAAACTAGAATATTGTGCCGCAAGGCGATCAACATGACCAGTTTGCCAGTGCAACAAACCAGCTACTTGAGCAAACCACAGAGAGACCAAACAGCCAATACAAGAACATGGACTGAAGCAACGGACACAAAATTGTCCAACATCTGGCTAAATCGAGGGGCCGGGATGCAGCTCAGAGGACGGGGCGCTGATGGTGATGTGGCCCGTATAGGCTCAAAAGGCGAAAAGACTCTTACTTTGAACAATGGGTCGTGGAACCAGTTTGCCAATCTTCTCTTTTGTCGACAACCCGTTGGGCACACAGGCTTTAGCCATGTCGATGAGGACAGCAGCTACCCTCGCAGCCAGCCCTTGATGGCGTCCCAATTCGTCACATTCTTGGAGGGCTTCTTTGTCGTATTTCCACAGTATGAGCAAAATGATGTAAACGCGTTTTTCCCCAAGCTGCAACTGCGTGGGGGCAAATCATCGATTGCGTCCGATTAGGTACTTGCATGTGAAACGCATTCAGAGAGGAAACATGTCAAAATTTCAGTCATCTCAGAGTAGCCAGCTATATAGCGCAAATATATATATATACAGTGTATGAGTATGCCGCAGTCCAGTCCTCGTTGATATCTTTTGCTTCACCCCAACGCCTTTTCCCAATGATGCTGTCTGTGCCCGCTTCTGCAAAGTACGAAACGTGGTGATGCCCACGGCCAACCTAGTCTTCAAACCCGTTCCACGACTTGTCGCTATCCGAGCGTCGACGGGCAGGAGTATCTGGCCGCAGGCTGTCACTGTCACCGCGGGCAGCCGCTTTCCTCGGCGGGTCCTCAGAAGGAGAGCGGCGTCGCTTCTCCGTCTTGGCGGGACTGGCTGGCCCATGGCCATTTGTGCCCGGTGCATGAGCCTTGCTCGACGACGCGCCATTCGTCTTGATATGGCTTGGTGTCCAGTTGCCGCCGGGCTCGCCGTTCCAGCGGGCCAGCATGTCGGCGACCTTGGGTCCCCAGACGGCCTCGCCTTTGGTCAGGTCGGCGTACTCGAGGCAGTTGATGCCGCCGACGGTAAAGTCGCTCTGTCGCGTGCGGCAGAGCTCCGCCATGAGACCGGCCGAGTCGAGCTTGGCGCCCAGGTCGTGGCAGAAGCTGCGGACGTAGTATCCAGACGTAACGGTGAGTCTAATCTTAGCCGCGGGGGGTCCTTCGTCGTTCCAGGGAGGTGGTGTGTTCTTGTCGGGCGCGGGCTGCACAAGATTGGAGCCCTTGTTTGAGTGCGTGGCAGCCTGGGGGAGGGCGCCCAGGGCGCCAGACATCATGGCGTCTTTGGAGTTGCGCTGACGGGACGGCTTTGGCGAGTCCCGAATCAGATCGTCTTGGCGCTCGTCGAATTTCTTCTTGAACGACTCGTGCGCTGCTATCGCCTGGTCGTCCTCTTCCTTTTCCTCAGGTGTGAGCTTCTTGGCCGTCTCTTGCGACTTTTTGAGACGCCAGACCTGCTCGGCCAGGTTGCGCTCCGACGCGGACGCCTCCTCAGTCGGCCAGCGGTGATTGTGCTTTCCAGGCTCGTAGTACTCGACGAGCTCGATATCCAGGACCTCGACCTCGCGACCCTTGATTTCTCTAGGAATCGGCTTGCCCTCGCGCGCGTACTCGTACAGGGGCTTGCCGTTCATCTTGAGAGCCGAGTACAGGGGTGGTATCTGAACCTGCTTGCCCTTGAAGGACTGGAGCGCCTCCTCTAACTTCTCCTTTGTGATGTGATCGTAGGGCCTCTTGGAGAGGACGCGGCCGACGCGGTCGTAGGTATCGGTGCTGGCGCCAAAGACGACGACCGTTTCGTACGCCTTGGTGCAGTAGAGGAACTGGGACAGGTGCTTGGTGCCGGTGCCGACGCCGAGGATGAGGACGCCCGTCGCGAGAGGGTCGAGGGTGCCGCCGTGGCCCATCTTGACCTGGGTCGCCCGCTTCTCCTGCCTGCGGCGCTTGAACTGGCCGCCAGATTCCTTAAGACGGCGGGCAACTTCATTGTCGAGTATGGGTTTGAAGAAGGCAGAGGGGTTGAAGTGCTGCTGGCAGACGCGGATGACCTGCGCAGAGCTTTCGCCGCACGGCTTGTTGATGGCTAGAGGGAAGAGCGCAGGGCGATTAGCATTGAGCGGCGGTGAAGTAGGTCCCGGAGCCTGAGGTGGAGGAGAGTTGCGCATACCAAATATGCCGTCACGGGCAATATCAGAGGCCATCTTGAAGGAGATTCTAGCCCGGCGCATACGAGCGACGAGGCGACCCGATCGATGATGGCTTGAGAGACTGGCACCACGCTGGCCAACGCTCACTGCAACTGCAACAAGCAGCCAAGGGGTTATCGATGGCAAATAAAATTGCAATCGCAATTGGAAAGAAAATGAAGCGCCAGGAGACGGAGATGGGAAAAATCAATGATTTCAGTTTCCACCAGACGCAAACCTCGAGCTAAAGGGAAACATGTAACTTGGTGGAGGGCTGGGGAAAAAAAAATTGCTGCGCCTACGCTGGAGCAGGGCGCTGGGAATGTGAGCGATTGTCAACTGGCGCGGGAGTGACCCGCCGCATCTACAGGCTAAAGGTTTGTCGCGATCTGGACAGGGTAATGAGGGGTCGAGATTCGAATGCTGCTTGTATATTTTAGAGTTGATTATTTTATAGAATTTTGATTGCCATGATGGAAGTAGCTGCAGTTGATCCCTACACAGTTTTTGACAGCAGAGGAGCAAGCAGCTGGCAGGTCACCAAGTTGCCTGGTAGGTACAAATGGCTGTAGGTACTAAATGCCTACGCGCGCGGGGGGGGGGGTTTCTAACATGGCTAAAATACGCTATCACGTAAGAAATGTCTCCTTGCTGTCTAGTGAGGCTGTCAGGGCATCTGACACGTGTAGAAGCTAGTATAGAATTATTCTGACATATGTGAGAGCCATGACAGTGTTACTAGACAGCAAGGAGACATTGCAAACGGGTGACGCTGCCAGGTGCTACCTATGTCAGAAAACACCCACCGCCCGCGTAGGTAGGTACTAAGGTATTGGGTACGGAGTACCTTGGAAAAGTTTCTTATATAGGTAAACTACTATTTAGACAAGGCCGATGCCTTTTCTCAGCGATCTGAAGCACTACACATGTAGACATTCAATGAAATTGGGAAAATAAATTTTCAAATTGATGCAAACAGACAGCAATATTTTCAGATCCATTTGCCTCGCACCAAACGCAGGGTCGAGTTGGCGGCGGCCAGCTTGATGGCGTCCTCGCACCTTTTCGTTTTTGGCAGCGCAGTAACCCAACCCACCACCAGCTTCCCTCTCTCATCATCTCCCCCCCATCACCACGAGAGCCGACGCTACACACGTTCTCCAGGCACAAGCAGAGAAATCTATTAAAATTCAAACAGAAGTTACTTGTTCCATCCAATCCGTCGATGCCAGTGGTTTCCCGGCCACAAGCTCCATCGTGAGCTCCCTGAATCTTCGCGATGGCTGAAGCTGCAATGCCAGCTCCCGCCTCTGCAGCGAGCGCTGTCCTCGAAAATCAGACACCCACACCGATAGCGCATCTTGACCCCGAGCTTCCCGATCGAGAAACACGCGTCATCGCCGGTGTAGTCACGATAACTTGGCCCTACAGCATCGTCACCCGCTCCGCCGCCTTCATCCTCGCCGAGCACGACTTTCGTCTTCGACATGCACGCGGTCAGTTGCGCATCGAGTTCCACGGTAATCTGGGCCAGAAGCTTGCAGAAGCGGGCATCGGTGGTGGTGATGGGCTGCGCATCTCGCTCGAGGGCGCCGAGTGGGAGGAGCACAAGTCGCAAACGCGGGTGCCTGGCACAATCCTGGAGTGGCAGCTCAAGTTTACCAAAAGGCTGCTTATGCGCGTCCAAAGAGCAGATGACCAGAGAACGGAGACTCTGGATCTGAATCTAGCGGACGACGCAAACGGAGACGACGCGCCGCTGGCCACACTCACACCGCAGGAGGAGTCGCCGCTCAACCACTCGGGACTATTTGCTACAGAAGTCGTATCCACACCGGGCGCTCTGTCTACGAAGCGACGAGCTTCCTACGCTTTCGAGCCAGCCGAATATGCATCGCCCGCGTTCCTCAAACGAGCGCGCGTTTCTTACGGATCGCTCTTCGAGGATGGGTTCGACATTTTCGACGAGGATGTGGCTAAAAGGAACAAGAAGAAGGCAAAGCGTACCCGATTTAGCATGGGGGCTACAGGGTGGAAATATAGCAGCCGATCACCCAGCCCAGCGCCGCAGTCATCAAAGACACACGAACTTGACAGCGATTCAGAAGAGGGCATTGAGGTAACCAAACCGATCGAGTCTGCGGCCCAATCAGTACAAAGTCCAACCATGGTGGATGAATCCTCGCAAACGCAAGAGACGTCCTTTGCGTCCCAGATTGCGGAACAGAACCGCGAATCTGCCTTCTTGATCCCCTCGTCGCCTACTCCGATGACGTTTGGAAAGCCCGAGGAGCAGTCTAATGGTCATGCCACAGCGCCGGCCTTCGATGCGCCCTCCACTGTCGAAGACGGGGCAGTACCTCCATTTCCTCAGCTAACCCGGCCCCTGTTTGGCGGGACTACAAATATATCCGCACCTGCTACGACATCTACGCCCTCACAAAGTGCTATATTTGGATCCTCTTTTGGCAATTCTGGGTTTTCCGTCGAGCATACAACAATGGCATCTACAAGTAGCATTCCCGTGTTTAATGATGCCCTGGCAGAATCGATACAAAGCCGTCAGGCTGCTGAAGAGCGAGTACCCGGTCAGCCGGAACCGGCTTTCGATGTGACGGCTGACGAAGCGTACTCTAGAATCGCTACAGGCTTTGACGTGGTACATGGTCACGAAGTCCCTCAAGAGGCAGATTTTACCACGACAGAGCTTTCGCTCCCATCCAATATCCGCAATCCATTCGCTGTTGAACCGTTCCCTCAAGCAGCTTTGTCTGCCCCGGAGCAAGCAGAGGAGGACATATACGAAGCCAACGCATATACAGAGATACAAGATGAAGAGGACCACCCCGAAAAGCTGAATACACATGCATTTGATTACTCACGTACTCTTGATCAGATGGCTAGTGACGTGACAAGCCAGGCCGCTCGCGAGGAGGAACGAGTCAAAGGCCGATTCGAGAGCCAAATCAAAGACCCTGTCGAAGCCCAAGATGAGAAACAAGGCGAGGACCAACGCGAGGACCGGGACGAGGAACAGGATGAGGAACAGGACGAGGAACAGGACGAGGAACAGGACGAGGGCACAGACTACGAAATAGATGCTGGTGAGACACCCTGGAGGCGACAACAAGTGGATTATGAAGAAAGACAAGACGAAGATGAAGACGAGGATGAGGATGAGGATGAGGAAGAGGAAGGGTACGACGAGCATGCCGAGGGCTACGACGATGAAGATTCCGGGCCCAACGAGCATTATGAAGATGAGGAGGACCGTTATGACGATGACGATGAAGAAGAGCAGGAATATTCTGACGACGAAGGAGATGAACCTGCTGCTCAAGCCGAGCCGGCTTCTCAAACCCCCGTTTACATTGACCTCCTTTCAGACTCTGAAGATGAGGCCGAGCCAGCAGCACAGACTCCCGCGCCTGCCGTCAAGACCAAGGCGGCCTCGTCAGAGCCCAAGCAGCGTGAAGAAACTGATAACCCGCCCGAATACGATATCCAGGACGACGATGATGTCCGTCAACAACTACCTCAAGAACCGAAAGCTGTCCAGTCTGACCTTCCACAGGAAGCGATGGAAAGCAGTGCGGAGAATGAAGGCGCCGACGATGCTTCTTCAGATGAGCAGAATGACGAGATCGGAATTGTAAAGCGGACGCCAAGAGAGGACCCGGTCGCCGACAAATGTGAAGTGTCACCAGCAAAACACGCCGAATCTGTCGAGGAGCAGCAGGAACCGGCCGATGAGATGGATGTTGACGACGACCGCGACGAAGCTGTCTTGATTCGCATGGCGGAGCCTGACCGGCAACTTAATGACCGAATCTCGCGCCTTCCTTCACCCGCAGCAGACGAGCAACCAAAAGACGCTGACGCGATGGAGGAAGATGTGAAGTCTGACTCTGTCCAGATCGAAAAGAATGTTAACGGCAAGACTAAAGATGCTGACGAAGACGGGGACGTGGAAGTCAGGGACGTCCCTGAAGAAGTCGGAGGCGAGAGTGAATCTCAACCCGACGTTAATATGGACGTGAAGAACCTGGACGAAGTTGAAGACGAGATTAAATCCCAACCTGACGTCAACATGGATATCAAAGAACCCGAAGATGTCGAATACGAACTGCAGTCTCAGCCCGACGTTGACATGCACGCCAAGGAGCCAGAAGAAGTCGTTACGTCTCTCGAAAATTCCGTCGAAGTCGCGCCGGGAGAGATGCCCTCAAAACAGAGCGAGCGAGAGACAGAAGACCAGTCAATTGCCGAGGCACCAGAGATACCTACCAAAATCACCGAAGACCTTGCTGAAGTAGATGATGAGCAAATGTGTGACCCCAAGGCATCTGCTGAAGACGAACGATCAGAGGAATATGACGACAAACAGCCCAAGGTCGAGGCCGAAACTACTGCCCACACGGCTAGCACAAGCACAACACGATCCACCGCGAAAAACCAGCTGCTTACCCCAATCGACACGCAGCTTCCTGTCATCGAGGCTGCGGACATTGAGATTGTTCAGACCACGCCAAATCGGCCGCGGCCGGACGCGGAAGAAGCTGATGAAGATGACTTGGCTGCGAGCCAGCAAATCATGGGCGAGTTTCTACAGCACATCTCACCAAAGCAAGACATCTCATCAAAGCAAGAGCCCCGCCCACCTCCTCTACCCATACCCACCAAGGAACACCGTCGGAAGCGCAGCGACACCGTCTCCGAAACAGGCAGACGGACGCGCTCGCAGGCCAAGCAGCACCCCGGCGAGGAGACCGAGGCCGAAGGAGGCAAGACATCACCGCTTAGCCACAGACACAGCAGCCGGCCCGTTGATAAGAACAATGACGCGACTGTTGTCGCATCCATCGAGCCCACTACTAGCATCACCAGCAACAGAAGCAGCGATAGGACGCCGCTCCTGCAGCGTTCGTTCCGCATCACGCGCAGCCGCGGCACGGCCGACCGGGCAGACCCTAGTGTGGCCATTGCTAGAGTCGGCCGCGCCGCCTCCTCCGCGTCTCCCAGGTCTGGCGAACACACGCCCTCGCGGCCTATTACGCTGCGCGTGACTCGCAGCATGGAGAGCATCGCGGAGGCGGGCCTCCGCGACGGCCTCGTCATTCCGGATGCCTCGGTCCGCAGCGTGCGCCTCGACGACGCGTCGTCGGCGGGGACGCGCTCCCCCGCCCGCAGCACGCCGCTGACGCCGGGCACGCAGATGCAGGTCCAGCTGCACCAGGAGCTGCAGTACAACGCGCGGCGTCCGAGCGAGTCGCCTACCATCGTGCGGGTCCGCGGAGCCCCCTCCATCGCCGTGTCGCCGCCACCGCCCGGCGACGACGACGACGCGCCGACGACGACGGCGTCGGAGCTCAAGCTGCAGCTGCAGCGGGACCTGCGCACCACGCTCCCCGACAACCTGCCCCTCCGGCACCTGCCCACATCGCTGCACAAGACAGCCGACGTCATCGCCGTGGCCGCGGCGACACCCGCGCCACCGTACCGCCCGCGGAACGGGCCCCGCGACTACATGCTCGAGCTGCTCCTCGTCGACCCGTCGTCGGCGCCGTCGGGCGTGCACGTCGCCCACATCTTTCGCCCCCACCAGAAGTCCCTGCCCGTCGTGCGCCGCGGCGACGTGGTGCTGCTGCGGGCAATGACCGTCGTCGCCGTCAAGGGCCGCGGCTTCGGCCTACGTGTCGGCGACGCCTCGGCTTGGGCCGTCTTTGATGAGAAGGCCAGGACGGTGGTCGATGACGGCAGCGCGGCGCTGCCGCAGATTCAAGGCCCGCCACTCGACGTCATGGAGGCCGAGGCGCAGTATGCGATGGGGCTGAGCCGCTGGTGGGCGCTGCTGGATGTACCGACGATGAGCAAGTTGGAGCGCGCGACGCAGAAGATGCTGCTGTCGAGTTGAGGGAGAAGGGAGCGAGCGGGGTACTGTTCCCCTTTTCTTGAGAGCAAGAGATGAGACGAATTTGCGTTTTGCGTGTTATGTGACATACACTTGTTTCTGTTTTGCATAGAGGGTGAAGACAAGGTTGCTGCGTTTCATTTGAAGATACCATGTAGGACACTAATGTTAGCATTCCAGGTCGATTTGCTTTTACCTCGGACAAACAGGGTAGTTATTTGAGAGTTTTGGCAAGCTCCTTTACTAAGTAAATAAGACTTCACAAGGAAGTAGGAAAGCAAAATACTTTGACAGCACTACAAATACAGCATACAGCATACCGTTAGATTCAGAAAATGTGAAGCGCCCTACAGTCATGGCCGCAGGACTGGGCATTTCACTCCCGGTCCCACGAGTAGCAAGTTCAAGAGGCCAAAACCCAGCAGGGTTGCTAAAACTATGACGCGAGACAGACCACGCTGAGAAGGGCATGAGTGATGCAAGCTGACTATTGGAGAACTTGGAGTCCGAAAGGGGGGAAAGGGGGGGTGTAAAAGGTCGAAGCAGGTGCAAGTATCGTCAAAAGTACCGGTACATGGTTCCAAAAAACTCGTAGGATGACTCCAACGATGTGGTCCTATACCGGTCGGACTGACGGTGACCCAGAGCCCATGAGCAATGAGACGGCCTGTCCTCCGGGATAAATTCGTCGAAAATTGGGGTCAGCAGCTACATGTGAGGGGGCCAGTTACACAGGTTCTTTCCCGAGGCTGTAAGACGGGGTTTTCTTGGTGGCCGCTGTGTATGGTCATAAGTGAGCTTGGGGACCGGAGTAAGCAGTGGAGGAGGAAAGGGGGGGGGGGGCTTCTCGGGAAGATGTCGGCAAGATCTGAGCATATGAGAATTTCATGTGCTTTCAGGATCAACAATAAGTGAGGGGGGTTAGGGCGGAGGGCATTGACCAACCGGGCATGAGGCTCTGAGAGAGAGCACAAGCGCTGGTGGAGCAGAATCTATTTACATGTGCCAATGTGCGGGATGTTAGCGAAACTAACGGCACTCGGGTAGCGCAGGAACGGGGGCCAGTAGCGAGATCTGCTCAAGACTAAGCTTGACACAGACTTTTGTTGAAGATGATCTTGTCGAGCGTCATTCGACTCGAGACGGGTGGTGCTGGCCGTTGCCCATCCAGGCCGGCTCCGTTTTATCATGTGATAAGTCAAAGCCGAACGGCGTGGCAGCAACAGTAATCCAGGCGAACAGAAGCTGAGTCACCCGCAGCGTCAGCCAATCATCAACAGTGGTTTCGTTTGGGAAACAGGGGACCAGTAAATAAGAATAGCCGGGGTAGATAGGAACTGGCGGCGGCCAGAGATAAGCGTGGGGTGATGATGAGATTGCTCTTGTGCGGGTGCGTGTGCGGGGGAAGCGGGCGCTCTGAATGACTACCAGTCAACCACACAAAGTCCAACAATACCGAGATCGGAAAGTTGCGGGAGCAGATGAGCGTTTTTTTTTTTTTTCATCATAGCCCTCTGTCACAGAGCTGTGTACTTTGTTCATATGACGCAACAAGTGTCATACAAGTGTGCAAAAGAAGAGGCTCCTGATTTATGCTGCGGAGAGCGGAGTCTGAGCTTACCACTGACCGTATTCAACATCGGCACTGCCTGACAAGGGCAATGTGCAGCGATGCATCTCGGGACAGAACAAGATGACCGATTCGAGCCGGTTTTAGTTGAAAAAGAAGCGTAGATTGCACGTGGCCGTACAATTGCATGCGGTGCGGGAATATTAAGCCGGGACAGGGAAGGCAGCTATTCGACTGACGAATACCGAGCATTGTGTGCGTGAACATGGCATGACAAGCCACGCATGATCTACTGCCGAGCCGTTTTCGCTAACTTAATGTGCCATGTGGGTAATGCCAATACGGTATTACTACTGTTCAGTCGCTGCTCTGCTGATGAATTACGCTACCACGTGTAATCACTGGCTGTGCTGAGGTCTGAATGTGTCAGTCGCAAAAGCCACGACTCCAGGAGAGGGCGCGAAAGCTTTGCAGACGCCTGAGCGGACACTCAGATAGTGCAAGTCCAATGGCATGTTGGAGGCGAGCAGGAAGACGAAGATGAATCCCTGCAGTGCTGCCACACGTTGGACAACTCTCGGGTACCAGCAATTTGCAGTCTCCGTTGCCAATGTCTCTATGCCCATGCAGGGCGAGAGGACTGTTGATCAGAGAACCCGGATTCTCGCATGCCCCCAAGCTTCATCGGCGGCGAGGGCAGCCTTTCTTAAGCGCAAGCGGCTGGGACAAGCCTGTGGCTGGTCTGGTGATGGCATGATGCTCGACTTTGACGTTGGCGAGCCAAAGCCTTGGCCGTTGGGGAAGGTCCACAGGGGACAGAGGGTGTGAAATTAGCACGGCTTGGGGGCGCGTCAGGGGCGCATGAGGATTCCCCATTTTGTCGGATGAAGTCGGAAGCTAAAGTTGGAGAAATGTGACATTTTGGGGGTTGGCAGTTTTCGAGGCTCTGGCTTGCTCCGTATTCGCGGCGGAGCTTGTTAATATTAGGATTGATGCCAAATAAGCTGCATTTTTTGTGGTACAGGCTGACGATTGTTCAGAATCAGGAGACGCAGGGTCTGTTTTCAGGCGGCATATGTTTTGATTTGCCGCGTCGGAGCGAGGTTGCGCCGTGCACTCGCCGTATGGCGTGCAAAACCGTGTTCGAATATGTGAAATTCTCCTTGCGATACTGGCAGGCACACCGCTCCAAGGCGATACTTTTTCTTGTTCCTTGTCGCACGTCGCACAAAAGAGCACAAAGGTTGTCGCTGTGCAACGGAGACGACTCCAATTTTTGTGGAAAGGCTTCTCCAATTGCTAATAAATAGTGCAAAGCAATACTTTGGTTTGGCTGGGCAATTGTTGGGCGGCGCTCGTCGGGGCGTCCTAGGCGAAGCGAAGCGCAGAGCAATTCTCCAAGGACGGCGGGTCCGCGCTAGCAAAACGGACCCCGACACCGGAACAAGTGCGTGTAATGAATGTTTGCTCTAGTTAAAAACGATGACGGTGTTGAAGCTTGAAGCTAGGGTCGGGCTTGATGTAGGAGTTTAGAAGCTGTATAGAAGAGACAGTCTGAGATGGAGGAATTGACCTTCGTCAGAGATGCATTGCTAATAATTGTGGCAAGGAACGAGGGACCAGTGGTGCAGGGCTGCGAGCCTGCGACTCACTTGTAAGTTGTTAGTGGCAGAAGCGCATCCCAGCTCTCCAAATCAGGCACAGGGCAGCCATGCGGTTGGCCTGTGGAGCATCGGGAGCAGCTGGAACCTGGACCAAATAAGATGGGCTTCGAAGGTGCAAAGAAGCAAGCAGAATTTTACCATCGAATGGAGCGCCCTCGCTGGGTAATTGGTCTGATGGCAACATTTGATGGTCTTCGGGATGCAGAGAGGGTCCACGTCGACGACCAATTCCCTGTTGAATCGGGCCTTGTTCAGGAGAAGGACGGGAGCGGCTTCAAGACGGGAATTGTCAGACTGACAGCTGCAAGATGCTGCTCCCATGTCGCAGGCTTCCTTTTCGAAACGCTGATGGCAGTATGTGCATCGTTGCTTGCCATGTATGCCATGTTGCCATGTCTGTGATGCGGCTAAAAGCTCTGGTCCCACGTATCAGCTACCCAAGCCCCGGCATGGTGCTCCGGGCGCGAGTGTTTCGTCTGGTCGACGGGCGCAGGGGGTGGCGTCGAGGGGGAAGCAAGGATCAGGTCCAGGATGATGGCGTGAGCCTGGATATTATCGTGCTTGTCAATGTTGATGATGAAGTGATGCTAAAAATGTTGATGCCCGACGGGCGACGGCGCAGAAGAACCGGGCACGCAAACGGAGGCGCCGCCAGCTGGCAGGGAAGAGCAAACGCCAAAGGGGGACAGGATGAGGCCTGTGCTTGAGCAAAATGGTGAGATGAGCCGTTCTAAGGAACATAACGGGTTGACTTGATATATTCTACTGCGGGCGTCGGTGATGATGCTCCTTCTCTATTCTTTATCAATTGATCAGCCGGAACCGTGGCCGATGGTTTCAAGGAGCCCTCCGGCCATGCAGCGTCGTCGGACACTGGAGACGGCTGGGTGAAAAGGCTGGCTAGGCCGGGACAGTGGAGCGTGGGGGAGCTGTCATCGCAACTACAGTGGCGTCTTGGCCTTTTTTTTTTTTTTTTTTTTTTTTTT